>JAANSQ010001613.1:0-14495 GCA_036850885.1 Lepidocyrtinus dapeste
GCAGATCTCACAGACCTTGGTGAAGGTGTTGCTGATATTGTAGCTTGTTGCTTACATACAGTAACAAAAGATCTCTTCTTATCGTCTCTGTCGCTTTTGCACTACTACACATTCAGATTCAAATGACTTTCATCATTCACTGAATTTAATTACAAGCTCCAACCGCTTGAAATATTCATTGACAGCAGGTAAAATACAAAAAGATTTTGGTTTTACTCTCTCCGTCTCTAGTTTTTGGCTTTTTAGCGAGTCGAAGTTGATGTCGAAAGTGAATGATGAGCGTACATGAATATTAAATATGAGTATATATTTTTTTTCTCCGCTTCTGCGTATCTATCCTTAGGTTCAACTCAATTTGATATTCAAAGATGCAATTCATCCGTCAAACTTGTATCAGAAGATTCAAGAGAGAACAAACAGAACCTTTATCATATCAGAAACAAATGCTCGACAGTTGCCACATATGTACGTTTTATGTTTTGCTTCATTAGTTAAAAAGAAGTATATTTTCAATGCAGTAAAAGTATTTTGCAGTGCAGTAGCATTTGAAATGCTTAAATAAATCACAGAACCAGATTCAGAGTAAATTATCCAGAATCACGTCATTACTCCAAATCATTTTTCGCGAATCATTGTGATAATGTTTGTAAAGTTAAATACAAGTACAACATAACGTACGTAGCCGTAGTCTGATGATGTGAAGTTACGCTGCGCTTTGCAAAAAAACTCAACATTTGTCGTAAATGGATTTTTTTTGTTATTGTGAGCAACTTTTGCATGTTTGTTCTTAAAGTCTTGGTTTGGGTTTGCTTGATTCAATTCATAAGGTGAAGGAGCATAAGCGTTAATTGACTCCACCAGTCTGTATTGCATTGTTGAAATATTTGGTCTTGGCTTGAAAAGTTAAAGGTAATCTAGCCTCGCTAGCTTTTCTCGCTGGATACTCGTAATTAGCTATTCAAGCTTATGAACCTAAGAAGGTGAATAAATTCTCACAGGCTTTTTCATCGATACCAAAAAAGGTATGCCTGTGTGCTTTGATGGAGGAGCTATCAAATTCAGTATTTACTGCGCATTACGTACATAGTGTAAAGGAGTTTTTTTTAGTAGAATGGCTGTAAAAAATTCCAGAGAGAGAGAGAGAGAAGGTACAAAAAATTGTGGGAATTCTGGGATGACCATGGCCCTTGCAAAAAATTACAATGTGAAATGTAGTATAAGTTAATTTGTCTTTGAATGCAATATGCAACGGAATGTAATATAGGAACGTGTAACAAAAAATCAAGAATGGGTAAAAAACTTCTTGTGCAAGTTATATATCATCGTACCATTTTACGATTAGCATCTAGCTAACAGTTAATATGATCATTACATCTTTGTTAACTTGCTTTGAAAAGTTGGCTCTCTGTAAAATGATAGACGTGGGTAGTTAGTAAGACGTATTTCCTTGTCATGACTAATTGTGTGGGTGAAATGGGAGGATCAGTGGAATTTTTATAAGTATGACTTCACTCTAATGTCACTTGTATTATGAAATTTTTTTGTAAGCATGTTTTGTGAGGAGGTGCAGGTGCAACGATACTATTGCAACTTAGATAATCATACTTATCAGTGCATTTCTTTCCAGTGTACTACTAAACAATTAAGGTTCAAGTAGTTTGCCTTTTACCTTATATTTCCTTATATGTTAATTTGGCCCAGGACAAAGCTAACACTTAAAGTTGTTGATAAACTTCCTCTATAACACCAGCAGCTATATTAGATAGTCTAGGCACCAAGTAGCGAAATCTTTTAAAGTATGTAGTAATGTACAGCAAGTGTTTATCTACCGATCTCTAATTGTTTGCCAACAGTTAATTATTAAAGTCTGCATGTATATTTTTATATACCACAGCAGCAAAATAATTTAGCAGGGATTAAGATAAAAAGGACAACTGTTCCTTGTGATAATGTTGAAATTTAACATGTATACAGTCTTTTATTACGTGAATTTCTAATGAAAATTGTTGTTTCCCACAGGTCGTGGTAAAATAATCATTTTTGTGATGTGATGTGACCCATTTGGATTTCAACCCAGCTCAACTGCAATTACATAGGCGACACCAAACACGCCATCCTAGCTAATGCTTTTGAAGGCGTTCATTTGTATTTATGCCATGGGAGAATTCCCATAGTTATCCATGAGCAAACAGGACTTGCACCGATCGCCAACTAGAAGGAAGTGAAAACTAGTGGGTGAAAAGTCAAGTGAAAGCTGTGAATGGTAGAAAGGTGAAAGAAGATCGAGCTCATAAGAGTGAAAGTGAAGGACTGAAGTGTAGTGCGGCTTGGGCTGCAGTACGTGCTTGTATGTTTTATAATATATACCTTGAAAGGTGACAAAGGTTGTGAGACCGATTGCTGGAAAATGTCTGGAGCTGAGGAGTTTTTGGGACCTTCAAGTAAGTTCTATCTATCATGTTTGACTTTTGAAAAACATTATTTGTTTTGCTAAACTGAAAACTTGGTTTGTTGGTAATTATGTGGTCTACTAGTTGCGGATGTAAAAGTATTTAAAATATGAAATGACATTCAGTCAGTAACGAATGTAGTAATGTCACGGAAGTCAGTAACGTTGACAGGTGACATGTGAAGTAACACGTGGCACTCACATGTCTTATGAGTCATATGTTCTGTTACTGTTGTGTTAGGCTGTGTAGCCATTATAACCCAGTCATTAAATCACCCAGCGTAGTGTAGCTTTCAAAAAAAATTCAAGTGAAGCTAAGAGAAGAGTGGAACTATGCATGTTTGTGTTGTTTCCTTTTCAAAAACTTCAGCTAAGATACTACTAGCATTAGCATACTTCATTGGACTGGACGACANTATTATTTAATCGTTATTCTTCTTAATTTTGTAATTATCAATTACCATATCGTATGAGTGGCTCTTCTTCCGAGTCGGATGCTCCGAAACAAAATTAAAAATCAAAGCAGAGAATTCTTTTTTGAAACTTTAAAATACCTTAGGACTACATGGTATGAAATGAGTAATTCCATGATCTCAGTAGGTGAGTTTGGAAACCGATGAAGTAGCTTTTTCGAACAGAACGAATAGTAACAGGCTTCATTATCTATGTTCAAATGTTTGAATATATTTCTTTCTGAAGTATGCCAGTTGGCTTGGCGGAATGACTCATTAAACTTATTTATTGGATTTGATAGGTTGTATTGCATTGCAATTGTACACTATAAACTTTATTACTACTCTCTCGTTTCGTTTCATGGTACATCGTTGACAATAGTCTAAAAATATCTTTGCGATTTTTTTCGCACTCGAACACCACGAGAAAAAAGAAAGTCCACGTTAGGATAAGGATTGCTTAAGGATTTAGGAAGGAACAACATTTGACTTTGACTTGGGATCACGGTAGACAAAGTTATATATTTCCTATTTCCATTTGCCAAAATTGTGATCCATACAAGTTAGCGAAGAGAAGTTGCAAATTTTTTTATGCGTAAGGGGAATGCGATATGACTTGACTCTTCTCTTGTGAATTTTTTATTTTCTGATAGGAGTGTAAAAGAGGTGAGTATAAAATTTGCACATTGACGCTGGTTTCAAAATAGAGGGATGACGCGGTATCATGATGAGGTGGAGATAGACAATGTTAAAAAGGAAAAGTTAAAAATGCGCCAAAAGTAAATGCTATATAGAGACTTTGGGAATATTACCTTGCTCGCGAATAGCTAATACGATTCAAATCAAAGAATTTTTGTTATTTTGCTAATGTGAAGCGTTCGGTTCGTTCGATATTTCGAAGCTTAGATTTTTATTGAAACTTGAAACGAAACAAACCCTATTTTTCTGTATTTTTAATCATGACTTATTTACCTGAAAAAACCTTAGGTGAGGTGGGCGAGCCTATACAGATTGTCAATAGTAATGATGAGCACAGTTTCGAGTTGAATGAGAGCGCCTTGGAGAAAGTATTACTTCAAGATGAAATCAAAGATTTGCCTGTTGCGGTGGTCTCTATTGCCGGAGCATTTAGGAAAGGGAAATCCTTTATGCTGGATTTCTTCCTGCGGTACTTGAAGGCCGGGGTAAGTTAAGTTCAAGTATTTATTATTAAATAATTAAAAATAAGACATAAGAAAATAAGAAAGTCTTAATTTTTTCCTAAAATTAAAGGGCGAAGGAGACTGGTTGGGAAAGGATGAAGTACCTCTTGATGGATTTTCGTGGCGTGGAGGGGCAGAGAGAGATACTACAGGTATCCTCCTCTGGTCTCAAGTTTTTAGAGTGAAACTGGTTACTGGAGAAGAAATAGCTGTATTGTTGATGGATACTCAGGTACACACGATAAAGTTTTAGTAATAGTTTTATTGAAAGACTGGATTTCAAAAGTTACTACATAACTATTTTTATTTTACAGGGTGCATTTGACAGTCAAAGTACTGTTCGAGATTGTGCGACAATTTTTGCTCTAAGTACGATGACAAGCTCGGTGCAGATTTATAACCTGACTCAAAATATACAAGAGGATGATCTGCAGCATCTCCAGCTATTCACGGAGTACGGTCGTTTAGCACTGGAGGATTGCGGCGACACGCCATTCCAAAAGCTTCAATTTTTAGTGAGGGATTGGAGCTATCCGTATGAAGCCAAGTATGGGTTGGATGGAGGACAGAAAATATTGGAGAGGCGGCTTCAGGTAAGACTAAGGAAAAACTGTTGAATTGAATGGTCTAAATAAATTTAATCCTTAGTTCTATTAATAATAATAACTTCAATTTTTTTCAGGTGTCTGAAAAACAACATCACGAGCTTCAATCATTGCGCAAACATATTCGGTCTTGCTTTACTGAAATATCGTGCTATTTAATGCCACATCCCGGTCTGAAAGTTGCGACAAATCCTACTTTTGATGGTCGACTCTCTGGTAAGTTGAATAAAATTTGTAGATACTTTATATTTACTAGGTAATTGATCGTTTTATGTTGAAATGTTTTGTGAATTGCAGACATTGAAAGCGATTTTAGGAAGCAACTGATCGAATTCGTTCCACTAGTTCTCCATCCCCGTAACTTATTGGTAAAGAGGATTGGTGGTCATAAAGTGAAAGCTAAGGAACTTCTCCACTATTTTAAAGCCTACACAGCAATATATCAAGGTAATGAGCTTCCCGAGCCCAAGTCCATGTTGGAAGCTACCGCTGAGGCAAATAACTTGTCGGCGGTCGCCAGTGCCAAAGAAATGTATTCAACCTCTATGGAAGAAGTATGCGGGGGAACCAAGCCTTTTATGTCTACGGCTCAATTAGAACGGGAACATAGTAGGTGCAAAGAGAAGTCCTTAGAACACTTTCAGAGTAGGAGAAAAATGGGAGGAGATGAGTTTTCCACGAAGTACAGGGATCAGTTAGACAAGGTATTTTGAACCAATGCAATTATATCTGAATCTCGAGGCTTTGTATTTATTGTCTATTTTTCAAATTTGTTTTCTTTCAGGAAATCGAAGAACTCTTCGTAAATTTCAGGGCTCACAATGAGAGCAAAAATATTTTCAAAACTGCTCGAACGCCTGCCACTCTCTTTACTATTGCAGCAATATTTTATGTTTTATCGGGCTTATTTGGTCTTTTTGGGATGTACTCCTTCGCTAATATGTTTAACCTTTTGATGGGAGTAACTCTCCTGGTTCTTGCCATTTGGGCTTATGTCCGGTAAGTGAGCTTAAACATGCTGAAATACTTTTATAAAGTTAAATTTTTAAAAATCCTAATTATTTAATCAATTTTACAGATACAGTGGAGAGATGAGGGATATTGGAAGTCACATAGACTCCGGAGCTTCGACAATATGGGAATACGTAAGCAGACCCCTCTCGCCTAATAGTAATCCTGATCTTTTCATGAGATAAATAATTAAATGGTTTCTCTGTTACTTTTTAAAGATATTAAAACCGATATATGTCAAGTTGGTGGCTAAAGGGCTGGAAACGGCAACATCGGAAATGTTAATGGATGGAGTACTCTCGCAGAAGAAGTCCAATTAGCCTTAATATCTAAATTAATTATACACATAAAATTACATACATAACGTATGAGACCAGGTTTATATGTTACACTACAGTTATGAATATTAAACTGAATTCACTGACGACAACGTTCTATTTTCTTCGCCGAGAAAAAACGTTAATCACGCAAAGCAAACTGTCTCGAAAAGATTATATGTGTAGATAAAAACTAAATACTAAAATACAAAAAAATGCCATCGTGTCAAAAAACGAAATATTTTCTGTATCGTCCTTTACAAAACATTATTGTGGTATGGTTAATCTTATGAAGGGAGTACCACAAGATATAAAAATAATAAAATGGAGTTTTTGGCACGTTGGTTATTTGTCCACCTTAAGCCTTTCATGAGTCAGTGATTACTCCATTTCACTAAAAGGTCGTGAAATTGGGAATTTATTATATTGTATGAATCGCGAGATTGTAAATTCCTATTATACAATTGGGGAAAGAAATAAAGAATCTATGCTAAAAAAAATAAACTTTCTTAAGTCAGATGGATGACTTAGACTTTGGAGTCTTCACAGTCACTCTCGACCTTTTGGATTGGAGTTTAAGTGCCTTTTCAACATAGTAAAACTATATTAAATATTAACTTAACTTTAAGCTATTCCAAATTTCCTAAAATACATCCTTGTCATTTTACTATTACACCCAAGCTTTACAATTACGGTGGACTTGTACAAAATAGAGAGTATGCCCGTGGATAACAAATATGTAGCTATTAATGACAGTCACTCAATCCCCCAAATTATTTAGAAGCATGCGGTTTCATTGTATATGGAGAGTAACATTAAAGTAACAAGTTTATACTATGAAATTAATAGTGTATTAAACCTTTTTATTGCAAACTGTTTACCCTTTTTCTTTTGAGTAGAACTTGATTAAACGTTAACATATAATTAGTTTACAGCTTGTATCTTATTACCACATTACGCCATTATTAACCGTAACTTGTCATTCATAAAAGGGGCAGGTGAACCTCCGGAAACTTGAAAAATAAAATTTTAGATTTTAGAAAACTTATTAATTAAACAGCCTCCTCTTTAAAAAGCCTAATAGGTCAAGGTTAGCCAAACACATTACTCTTCAAAGTAAGTTAAGCATACGAAGACGATGCTTGATTTTTCGAACTTGAGTGTCTAGCAACTCTGGCATGTCGATGCTTCCTTCGTATAAAATTCGGAATTCGTCCCGAATAACTGGTCGGCGATCCAGGTACTCCAAGAAAAACTAAGAAGAAATTACAGTAGATGACGTAACGACGTAAGAAAAATCAAACTCATTAGTAAGTTGATTTGAAAATTCGAATATGTAGTACCTTATAGTATAGCTTTCCATCCTCAGCATATTCAATAGCATTAGGATGGAGTGGATGGTCGTGACATATTCCCCCGAGGATTCTACCGATGGAGAGGATACATGCGAGTAAAATTTTCTCGTAATCTGGGTTAAAGTTCTTCTCGGGTTTTTTTCTTTACGAAAATAAGACAAAGTAAATTTTGATTACGGTTACGATCTTTTACTGGCATTTAAATTACGTTGAGTTCAACTAGAAAAACTTACAAATCAAATTCAAAAACCTCCAAATTCCGTTTGTGTGCATCTACCGCGTCAGTCAACCACTTGACTAGTTTCTTGTCTTTAGGGCGTAGTGACTCCCCTCTATCTTTTATCTCTTCAACCTTTAAATCATAATTATATTATCCCAATTAAAAATATATGTGCTTCTTTTATTTTTAGTCTGTGAAGTAATTACCTTTAACTTGTAAATTTTCTCGTATGTTTCGGCAAGTTCGCGCAGGAGTTGGTGGAAAATATCGAAGTAAACTTTAGCATTAAGTGCTCCAAGTAGTTCCTCCATTAAACCGACTCTTCTCCTATGCATTTTAATTTGTCTGAAAACGATATTTTTACAAATATACAAATGTTAAATACAAGAAATAAAGTACGTGATTTAAGTAAGCTTGTAAAACAACTAAATCTGTATCTTTCTCTTTACCTTTCTAGACTTGGCTCAAAGAAGGCTAGATATTTAAATGAGTCACAGTAATCAGTAATGATGTCAATGTAATCTGTGGCGAAGTGATCTATGATATAATATTCCTTCGCGATATTTATCCATCTCTGAGTGGCGAGGAAAACTTCTCTTCCTTCATCAAAGTCTCTTACAAATCGACCACTCATCTAAAAGACGTTTTTCAAAAAACTTTTTTTAAACAAATTCTAACCTCCATTATGGCATACATTAAAAATTTACAAGGTCTTGTCTAACCTCTTTCTCATTAAATGGGCTGAGATCTAACGACGGAAATTTCAGGTCCCTAATGAATCAACAAGGTATCATATTCCTCCTGCTCGTAGCCAATTTCCAAACTGAGTTTTTCATGGTTGGTAAACTTCATTTTATTCTCAAATTTAACAGGTTTCTTAGTCTGTTCCTCGAGATCCTTTAAGCGGTCGCATGAAGCCTCCAACAACGCGTTACCAAACTTTGCCCAAGCCCTCCCAAGATCTGCCCATGTTTGACGGAAGTGATCTTTTGACTTTTCCTCCTCAGGTGTACCGCTTAGAACGGCTGTGGCCGAAACAAGCATACACCTCGCGGTTTGAAATGCCTGAGCGTTTATCATCAAAACGGATGCCATCCTCGCGGTGTCAGCTCCCCAAGTGATGTTATCATAATCACCTTTTTCCAGTTGCCGTCTTAGAACCATATGCAAGTACAAAACTGCTTTCTCTTTTTCTCCTCTAATTTTATAAGCTTGGCCCAAATAAAACAAGACGTAAGTGAACATATCCTTCGACGATTCTGAATTTAGATCGTCCAGCTGTGATAACCTAGTCCCTGCAGGTACTGGAGGAAGAGACTCTTGGGCTTTGTTATCGTGGTAAAACGCTTCAGCCTTCTTCAAGAGATCTAGGGCCTTATCCTGATTATCACGCTCGGAACAAAGAATCGCATAACGGGTGAGCTCGTATATGAGCATGTATTCACAACGGCGATATCCCAGTTTTAATTCCTCTGTTTCATCGCTATTCGTGGTTAATTCCAGTACCGCGTTCTTACCCGATAAAATACGCTCAATTAGTGAGATGCATCTGAAAATTTAAAAGTACTTACTACTTATAGTATTTGTCTTTGAAAAATCACTTATTGAGATTGATAAAATTAATTTAAAACTTTTTAAGTAGTTTTGTTAAATACTTAAAAAGTATTTAATTTAACGACTCAACTGTACGTGTTCCTGCTGAGCTTGACTGAGTTCTTCACAGGATTCCAGCCACTTTGCTAGCGACGAATATATATGGACGAGGGCAAAGTTCACGTAAAAATTTACGATATTACTTTTCGATTCTGACTTTTGGAAATCGTTCACGGTACTTTTGAGCTTGGTAACTTTTTCAATCGCGACGTAGATGTTTTTGTATGGTTCTGCGTCAGGACCTCTTTCGGATACTAACATTCCCCCGTTGCGCAACACTTTCGTCCATTCGCCAATTTTTGAGGTTAAGTTTTCCAAGTCTATTTCCTCCACGGGTATAGACTCGTTAGCTACTGTTTCTTGGGTGGGAAGTTCTACTGGAGGGGGGGATTGCTCCATGATATCTTCTTGGGGCATTTTGGAAATTCTAAATGGAATTTCAGAATATCTATAATTTCTAAACGAATACAATAACCAATTTGACACTAAACCTAAGATCAATCTAGTTTTTCAGTTCACAACTTTGACTCCACAATCTCATTACTTATTTATAAGGGTTGACACAGTCTCCTGGTGGTGACTTAGAACACCAAATACGATTAAACCGAACTACAAATTAGATATAATCATCCAGCAAAGAATTCTATGAATCTGCACACGCCTTTCGCTACTCACACGTTATTCACGCTCTATAGTTATTTCTAGCTTTTGTAAAGACGCAAAATACGGTATAAAATAAAAATAGCAAGGTTTTCTATTTTCACTTTTTGTTTTTATTCTTCCTTTCTCAAGTGAGCGGACAATGTTAAATGTTAAGTGATAGTGATAGCAAACAACACGTATTTACAACATGAACATACTGTTTCTGAGATGAGTCAAGTTCGTCAACTCATCAAGAGAAAGAAAAAGGAAAGCTTGGTTTGGTTTGCATCTGTTTTTCCATTTAATGGACACCGGATGCGGATAATATGTTACGAGAGCAAAGCAAAGCCCGTCAGTATTGTTCTTCTTTGCTAAAGGTCTAAAGCCAAGAGAAAATGGCAACGAGCCATGATTCAGTCCAGTCAGTCTATCAGTATACCTTGGGATTAATAACAATAATAATTCAATCTGGCTTGGCCTCTCGTGACTTCAAAGAGAAGAAAATCATAGCACAAAGATCATTCTTATAATACATTTTGCTTTAACTTCATTGACTTTTCTGACTAGCAAAGTATGTTTTAGTAATTTACATGCTATAAACATTTTGAAAACCCATCCCGTCAAATATTGATTTTTTGCATAAAACCATTCGTTGACTTTAATTCTAATCTTGACCTTGGTAATTCACAGCACATTTTCTGGGGTCAACATGTTTTAAAAATCGACTGTATGCATTTGAAATTTAAAAATATTATTTTGACTTTAGCTATCATTATTCAAATCTTAATCATTCAAAAAGCCAGTTTTGGAACACAATATATGTTACGGTTATCAAACTGAAATATTTATAAACACGCCCATGACTCTATCTTTTTTACCTGTTTGAACCTCATTTTTGAATTGGTTGCTTGCCAGAAAGAAATCGGGTTTATGCAAAAGCCGAGTACGTTAATCTTTCATTGGATATCTATTTTGGATAGCAATCAAGTTTCATTTCTGTACTAGAATTTCTGTACATACTATATTAGACACTTAATATCTAGCATGCAGCAAATTAAACAATTCATTAAAATCATTTTCACTTTGTCCCTGACACTTTTGCATACCAGTATAAACTCCTACACAGCGCCGATTTAAGTATGATTGATTACGATTTGTCAGCCTATAAAGATGAAAGAATGTCACACATTTCCCCATTTCCTGAAATGGTCCATTGAAAATAATGAAATAGGTGAAGCTTCGACTTATCTAAGTGCACTCTTCGAAACTAACTTAACTCATAATAACAATAACTGGATGTCATATTTTATGTTTCAAAGCTTTATTCATCTCATCACATCATATCACAATGACACACTTTAGTATATTTCAACTGGACACTTACAAATTCAGCAAAATGCAAAAACTACGAATTCAAGTCGAATTTTAGATTAAATTACATGAAGTCTGTAAACACACAAACAAATTCGTTAAGTAAAAAACTTTTTCATGGCTTGGGCGTATTTCGCATTAAGTGCTTTCTTTTTTCCGTTTAGTACGGTTAGCTTATTTTTGATTGCTTGATTTCCTGGATCCAGTGTTTGAGCTTTCACCAAGTCATCTTCAGCTTTTTCATACTCCTGAAAACCAAGATTATAGTTTAAACATTTTTTTTCTCAGCTAATTAATATCATTTTTATTTTCTATCGTAGAATTAATATTCATGCAATGTATAATGTACTACCAAACCTGAATCTCTATCAAAGATAGACCCCTCCTGTAAAGCGCTTTCACGTTGTTCTCATCATAATCCAAAACTGAGCTACATAGATCAATTGCTGCCTCCCAGTTTCCGATCTTGACATGACAGCTCGCCATATTGCTTTGCAAGGTGCAAGTAAGATTTAATTGCAAGTCAGAAGACTTTGGTGGTATCACATTTAACACACGAAACGCCTCACTGAATTTGTGAAAAGCATCGATGGTAAAACCAGCCGAAAAAAGCTGCCCTCCTTCGCCCTTCAAACCATTAACGATTTCTACAATTCGTTCCTCCGTCAAATCAAACAGCTCAGGGGTAACTTGATTAAAGCAAAACAAACCCAAATTCAATATAGGTAGTCAGTTCGCTTAAATTATAAATATTTTGTTTATATCCAATTTTGCAAACAATTACCATTAAGAGATATCAATTCCAACGTAATTATAAACAGCACTTTGGATCTGTAACATTTAACCGCGAATTTCCCAACTTCACCCACATGGAGACGTGATAAGCATACATCAATCAGTCGGTCAGATTCTGACACGCTAGTTATACCGATTGTTGCCTCCTTAGTATTACCAAGTTGGCCTTCTCCTGACTCGTTTGCAATTGATGAGAAATATTTTGATTCGGCAAGGTTTGGAATGAGCTTCCCGTTACCATTATGATTAACTTGTACACCCGGAAAGTTTGTTTTCTCAAGAATTTTAAAGCAGCACTTTGAACCAAACCGCGGAGTACCTTTTTCTAAAGTGTCTACATCATTTAAACGATCGACGTTCAGTAACTCAATCTCTCCGTCTGCGCTTTGAAAATGATATCGCATGATTGAAAAATACTAATGTCTAAGTTGTTCTAAAATATATGTTTTTTTCGGATACGAAGCTAGAATATTTTAAGAGTATTAGAGTTCAGGATGAGGATTTGCCGGAAATTGTGTCCTTTATCCACTGTAAATATTTTTCACTTCCTTGTTCAATCTATGAAAGGATATGAATAATTATGAACAGAAATTTTGAACTGCAATACATCAATATAATGATAGGAGCACTTACAGGAACAGAGATTATTTCCGGAGTGTCGTAGGGATGATTTTCTCTTTGAATTAAAAAATAAATTCGGTAAATTAAATTTGTAGTTTATTTAATAATGAGACAGGTATCATGCATGGAGAAGGTTGCAACTTACTTGACAAATTTTTCGAGCTTTTCAAACTCTTCCGACTGGGTCTTAATCATCTGTGGGTATTCAAGTTAAGTTTCAATTGAATTATTTTATCTGGTTAGTGTATTGATTAATGCTTACCAAAAGCGATTCTGAATCTTCGTTTACTTTCCCTTCCCAAACGTATCTGGAAACAAAAAGATTTTCAAAATTACACTAATTCAACTAAAGACCGGCGATCGAGTAGTAAGTTTTAAATACTGACGTACATCGAGGTAAGTCCGGGAATAATGTTAACACACGCGGCTAGTTTGTTCGACACAAGTCCGCTACACAGTAAAAGAAAACATTCTTGATTATTTAGAAATTGGCAATTTAAGAAATACACGTCACAATAAATGAATCTTGCTTACTGTGCAATCTTTTTGGCCACCTCAGCGTTCGGAGCGGTGACAAATACAGCACGAAAGTTATTCATGTCCTTATCTTTCGAACCTTCTGAAGTAGAAGACGCTGCCGCTAACTTGTAACTTGAAGAAATTCCCAAATCCTTTCCGGTAAACAACAGTGCGACGATTGCTATCAATATGCAGAGACAAAAGAGGCCAAAGATGGATATCAAATTTTCTACTTTACTCATCATAAAAACTTGAAAATTAATATTATTAGTATTTAGCAAAATGTGAGCCTGTTAAATAATCTCTGAAATAGCACTGATCTATTTTTAAAAAAAACTTAATTAATTTATTCAAGTAAAAAATATCTGGGAAGAAACTCAGTAAGTTAAACCAAATGTCTGCTACCAAAGATGGATATCAAATTTTCTACTTTACTCATCATAAAAACTTGAATATTAATATTATTAGTATTTAGCAAAATGTGAGCCTGTTAAATATTCTCTGAAATAGCACTGATCTATTTTTAAAAAAACTTAATTAATTTATTCAAATAAAAAATATCTGGGAAGAAACTCAGTAAGTTAAACCAAATGTCTGCTTTACACGAACTACAAACTACAACATAATAAGCAAGGCCAAAGCTTGTCGATTTCACTCGTAGATAATAAGATAATAATAAAAAAATTATTTCTTTGAAAGATTTTTAATGGCCCAATTGTCTTTTGATTAAAAACGCTTAATAATTATCCTAAAGTAAACCTACCTTCTTTCTTGCTTGCTTCAATACCAATTTTTCTTAACTGCAGAGAACACCGGAGATCATAACTTAAAAATCTATTTACTCGATCATATGCACCTGTGAAAACACGAGGAAAGAGATGAAAGGAGAGATGATAGGATTTGGTTGTGGACTTGAATGAGCAGAGTGTGGCGCGGGATATGGAGATGTTTTTACCACACATGCTTTGGCAATTGCAGTCTAGCAATCTTAAATCTTTTGTCCACTTCTATCTCTACTCTACAGTTGGTTGGTTTGTGTGATCTTAACGCAGACTGCTGATAATAATTAGTGAGTCAACAAATCAGTACAGTCACAGTCAATTTGGAACAGCGTAAAACCTAATCCAAGAAATATAATTCTGCTATCCTTCAGCTCCTGCTGACTAAACTGAGAAAGCTTACTGAAGCGATAAATTACTTCAGCTACTGTTCAAATTAGATTTGAACATCTTCGAGGATGCCACTTGCACACCCCATTGAAGTGGTCTCGTTTAGCTCGGAAG
>JAANSQ010001614.1:0-14495 GCA_036850885.1 Lepidocyrtinus dapeste
CCATCTTTCCCAACAAACGGTGGACTTTCATTCATTCGTAATGATAATGGACAAAGATTCACCAAAATAGAAGGTCAACTTGAGACACAGCCGTACTATGGCGAAGTTCAGATGCCAACTACGGGAGCCCAACCCATGCAAACTAATTCAATAGCTTACAGAGTGGATGATTTCAACATGGTTTTCAACCTCCCCATTGTTGAACAACCGTCAGAGGTACCCTTACCATTTAGTGAGATCACTGTGGGGCAAAATGGTGCCGATGATGGTATGTAGAATCGACTCTGAATCTAAAATCTTCCATGAATGAAATACGTAATTTGGCTTCTACTCTGCCTACTCCTTTTCATTAGTGCCTCCACCCAATCACGATATCTTAACCATCGCCATCGATCAATTGATGACCTTAAACTACGAGCCAGAAACGGACAGTGTTATGTATGCTCCCGCTGCCCTCACTTCTTCCGAGTTCCTGCAAGGCCAACCTGAACGGGGCACTGCCAGTTCCAGAGGAGGGCGCAGACCTGGCCGAAAACCAGGCCGTAAAAGCGCGACTGCAACTGGTGATCGCAGTTTACAAGAGGTTGATGGTAATATCCCCAACGGAGATAAGCCAATGAAACGTCGTGGACGGCCACCCAAGAACAAAAATATTGTGCCTCTACTTCCACTTCCTCCTCCGCCGCCTCCTCCAGGAACAGATGTAGGTCAGGAAAATGAGAACCAGTCTTCAGTAGATGCTGAAGATTTTGAGAATTACGAGAAACGTTTGAAACTTCAGATTCCAGTCTTTGGTGATCCGTCAGATTCAAGTCAATTTTATCAAAACTGAATCCATGTTTTCGATCATTTAAATGAATTTTTCCATGTTTGTTTTTAGTTTAGTCGTTTTCAGCTAAAAGGTCAAATATTTAAATCTATTGTTGTGCAATTTCTGTTACGTTCAGTCAGGGCAGTCAGTGGTTAACGAGCGCTTTAATTTTTACTTACTGGAATGAGAAATGTATTTTAAACAATGTTAATTTTAATCCTCCTATTACAGCCACTCAAGTATTTTACTGGAAAATATGCATATAAATAGGCTGTTTTTAAATTGAATTCAAAAATAAAATCTTATTTCGTGTTTAGTTTTAATGAATCGTAATAATAACATTTTATTTTCTTTATACGTCATTACAATAATAATAACAGTTTTCATATATATTTTTATTTTAAAAAGTCAGGAATAATTATGCATAATTACTTGTAAAAGAATTGTTGTTTTCTTGCATCTTCTTACACTAATTTGTATTGTTTTGTAGTCAGTATCTGCATTATAGAACGAGGAAAGAGTCGAACATGTAAAATCTATAGAATATCATTTCTTCCAAAGTTCTAGAGTTTTTAAATATAAGAAAAAGTTTTGTCAGAGAATATAATACATCTAACTCCCACGCTAAAACCTTAAAGCCTAAAAGTTTACAATTCTTTCAGAGTTATAATTAAACTACATTAATTATTTATTTAAAATTATAAATTATTTATTGTTACAATCTTTGGCCTCTTCTAGCCAATTTAAGTCCATCGTCATCATCATCGATTCCATACAGAACACTAATAAGTAATTGCCTAAATAAACTACAGCTACGTTAGGTTGCATTACAGTGCTATGAATTTAAAACGTAGAAGCAAAACCGCCAAAGTTTGAAAACGATATTCCCACAATGCATTGAGAAAATCAATTCACATCCATAAATTCGAAAAATACTTTCAATGTTTATTTCCAACTCGGAAAATTAAAGAGTGAAGCTTTTATGAGACTTAAAGAATATTGAAGACTGAATAGATAAACATATACAAATTCTTACGTAATGTTTAGACTTTTCTCGTAAAAAGAAGGAACTTTTTGCCTATAAACTATACATTTAATTATCAGTTAGTTTCATTTCAATAGTAATCTCAGAGACTCAGAGTTGTACCAGAGTAAGATTTTTAGACGGAATCTTTTCTGGTTTTAGAAGAAAATAGAAAAAAAAAATCCTTAAATTACAATTATTTCCCTACACACGCATGATGAGGTTTTACACGAATTTTAGATTTTTTACAGGAATAGTCTTCAATTAAATATAATACGTTAAAGTACATTAAATAAGAATAGTATTGTACTCATTAACAGCAAAAAATTGTTTAATGCTTTTGCTTTTATGGAAGCACAATAATTTGGCACACGAATTCACATATTTGCAATGGATCACAACACGTACACACACCTCGTCATGTAGCGTTGCTTACTCGCAAACGGAAAAATATTACTTATGTTTTACGTTAATACCTATGTATATTGGCCGATTTTTGTTACAAGCTTTCAAAACTAAGAAAATTAAGTAAAGTAGACTTTAAAGTAAACTTTAATTTAGGAGTTTTTAAACATTCTTCGAGTTTCAGTTTGTTCTACTCATGTCTCAACATGCCCCACAGATTAAATATTACAACAAATACAAACTAAAACAATTTATTTTTTTTTATTATTTCTCGTTAAAAATTAAGGAATGATTTATGCAACTTTAACTTATCAAATTAGAGAGGAAAACGAACCAAAATTGCTTTTATTTTTCTCGCGGGTTAAATATACAATGAGTATTTACAAAGGTTTCATTCAATCTAAAAGCATAAAATCTGGCTTGTCTCGTAGATCTGATCGTGGCTTTGTTCATACTTCCTGTAAACTTTTCCTTCAATATCCATTCCATTATTGTAATTATTTGTTTCTGAAAAACTAAACTGTATTATGTAAGAAAGCATTAAATTCACATAATAATTAAAACTAGAACATAGAAACTCTCAAAAAATTATGCTGTTTAAGTATGTTTATACATTAAATTACAATGTAGAAAAGAAACTATTAACTTTTTACTTACTTATTTATTTTATTTTATATATTTTGAAAAGAGTTTATTTTTAGTTCGTGTATAATTATAGCATCACATTCCATTAAGGACTATTAACAATATTGTCTCGAGTTCATCATTGGTAATTTTTTTCAACCTTGAATTAAGTTCTATAATAATTAGTTACTAAATAACTAGTACTAGTTTCAACACCTATTTCTAACCGGTAATCTTAATCTACTCCAAACATTTCGCTAAACTACGTCATCCTAAATAAATCCCTAATCCTAACAAGATTAAGTGTACAAGAAGCTAACAAGTGCAAGTGCTAATTCTAAATAATTATGAACAAGTGAAAATTTGATCTTTTCCAGCCCACAAACGAATCTATCAAGGGTTTTTATTTACAATGTAATGCTGGAACAGGTTCGACGATCAAGCATATTGCATCGGCATCAAACCACAGAGAGAAAAAAGTTTTTAGCTGAGCTGTGCTATACAATACTCTAGCCTTTTTATTTTACAAAGCATGACTAAAATGGCAAAACTCACTCGACTCAATTTATCGTACAAGATAATGATAAGCCTAAGCACTAAAAATTAAATTATATTATGTGTCCTAGATAGTGCTAAAAACTTTGGTAAATAAAATTATTGCAGAAAATATTGGATTGGTTTGGATCGGATCGTGGTCTTCGAACCAACAGAGATTCAAAAATAAAATTGTGAGAATCTTTAGAACAAAATACATAACTCGATTCTAAAACATAATGATTGTTTTAACATTGCACACATTCTAACATAAATTGCTCATCTTTCTATACAAAAGATTTTTAACTAATCTAAGACTCCAACTTATCAAACAAGCTCGAATATAGACTACAAAAAGAGTTAGGTGCATGTTCAACTTCAAACCAATGCAGGACTACAATTCAATTGAAATGATTAATAGGCAAACTGACTGTGACTAGTTCACACAAAAAAATAAAAAAGTTTTCAAATTATGTAAAGCTTGACTAGTGAGAAACTGATTGTTTTCAAGAAAATTCTAAATTGCATGCAAAGAAACAGAAAAATTGTTTGTTGGGGTAAACCAAGACAGGGTCAATGTATTTAACACGACCCGTATTTAAAAATTTATTAAGTTTTCCATCTTCCTATCCTACTTATGCATATCCCACCACATTCTAAATAAATTTTGAGTATTCCTGCAGGTACGTTTTCATCATAAGTTCAAACTAGGTAAGTAAACTTAAACGTAAAACAGGATTATACTGAAACATTAAAGGCTATCTAACGATCTAACCACCTCAAACCTGTATTTTGGAAATCCATTATGCAGTTCTGAATTTCAAACTCATAAAGCTAAACCATACTATAGACTTTAAGCGATGTTGCTTAATTTAGTAATTTCGTTCATTCGTTGCGTTAAGTTTTCTTCTAAAGTCAAATTATGCATTCGTTTCATAGATCTGGAAGAAGCCTATAAAAACAATACGGACGAATACTATTTTTTATGCCTTTTAGGCTACTAATCTAATTTTCTATCATAGCTATATTGACTATCCTAAAGTTAGAAATTTTTAGCATTTTAATTAATTCGTTGTGGGTAAACCTGGCTCACAGGCAATTACTCATTGGAGGAACTGCTCAGTAAACAACTAAACTACTTAATACTTGTCATGTTTCTAAAAGTAATTAAATCTCTATACTAAAATTATCTAATGAAATATTATGCGTTTTGGCACACTATCATATTATGTACAACTGCATTTTTTAATTCTATATTCATTTTTACAAAAAACGACACAAAACTGCGCCTTTTCTTCAATTTCGAAAGAGATGAATAAATAGAATTTTAATTTGAACTTTCATACGACTGTACAGATTCTAATTTATGACTATACTATCAATGTAATTTATACATATATCTTCTCACGTTTCTCAGTTTTTACACATTTTTAATCACTTTGGATGGATCGAGTCCGTAGGCCTTTAATATAACACCGCAACAAGTTCATCTGCACTGAAAATCCGTAAGGTGCGTAGCCTAAATCTACGAAGCTTATAAATTTCCTTCGGTGGCGCGAGTTTCAAACTTTTCCATTTGAACGTACAAAGTTCAAAGATTTTTTCGAGCAATTATTCGCGTACTAAAATCCGTAGACTGTATTTTCCAACAGGAAGTATTTTCTTACGGAATAATTTCATTTCCTAATTAAACTAATATTTCGTAAAATAATTAATTCTTCCCGTTGTTTTTTTTGCAGTTTACCCCTTTTTAGAGAGCGTTTGGATTAGGCTTGCAGTAGGCATATCGATGATTCATGTGCTGACTGTATGAGCCCGAGTGGGAAAATTTTTTGCCACATTTTCGGCACTGAAAAGGTTTGTCTCCTGTGTGAAGACGAAGGTGTTCGGTGAGATGGTGCTTATGTTTAAATGCTTTTTCGCAAGTGCCACATTTGTAGGGACGCTGACCTGTAAGGAAAAATACTTATTTTATGAAAAACTGTAGAGGTGGACTAAATGATTTATAAATTATTAGAAAAATATGCGTTTCTTTATCAATGCTTACCAGAATGCTCATATTTATGTCGCGCTAATGAGCTTTGCTTATTAAACGATTTTTCACATTGGTCACAAGCATACTGTCCAGTTTCCTCTCCATTCTGTGATCCACCATTTTGTCCCCCACCTGAAGAGCTGTTGCTACTCTTACCTCCATTCCCTCCGTCACTCTTCCTTTTCTTAGTTGGAGGACCATTCATTCCGAGAAATGCAGCGACTGGGTCTCCATTTTCCGATCCCGCTCCTCCAGATCCAGCACTGCTACTACCTGCCGCCATCAGGTTTAGAGGAGATCGGCTGTATCCATTTAGATGATGGTTCATTAGTTCATGAGGACTATTGGACGGAACGGGAATTAACCCTGAAAGCATTGGGTTCATCATGGGACCAAGGGACATTGCTGGAGAAGGGGTCCTCGCATCGAAAACTATTCCACCTCCATTCTGTGTTCCAGAGTAAACTGTGTGGATGGTTGTGGGTGACGCTGGAGGCTGAGAAAGTATCCGTGCTAGACGAGACTGCTGGGCGGAATTGAGGAGTGAAGAAGGACTTGACGATTTCAATCCATTACAGTTTGAGGAATGGCCAGCAAAGGGACTGGAATTTGGCGAAGTTTTCTAATTCAAAAAGAAGAAAATACATTTTCCTTAACATTTTCTTTGTTTCAAAATTGCACAGCGACTTTTCCCCAAAGTCACAACCAATAAAAATAAATCCTATCTTTACCAAGTTCAGAGGCTGATTAAATCCCCCCAATCCATTAGCATCTTCTGAATCACTCGTCACATCCTCCGAAATTCCTGTGGACGGGCGAGGTGAATTCGAAGGAGTACTCTTTTTTGTACTCAAATCCAATGGTAAATCTCCATTGGTGGATCCTGCAGATCCCATTCCTAATTTTACTGGTTGGGGACTCACAGACCTTCCACGTTTTTGTTCCTTGACTTCACCCCCACTTGTGGTACTATTAGTATTAATCGTCCACGCTGCTGGGAAGCCAAGTCTTGGCAAAGAAAACCCATTGATTAACGGAGACAGTCCACCAGGAATGCCTGTAACGCCTCCCAACGTCTTACTCCCTTGATGAAAGTTGTGGCCGATCGGTTGGGGCGGACGGCCTTCTCTCCTGTCACGGGCTCGAGAATTTTGGAACCAAACCTGAGGAGAAAACGCGAATTTTATAGTTTCATTCTCATTTTATAGCGCCCAGAAAAGTTTTGTCCTTTTTAATAAAACAGGAGACAAAGCTCTTCCAGTTTTCCAATTGTTTTACTTTTTACGCTCCCAAAAAACTTGAGCAATAAATACCTGAACAACTCGAAGGGGCAATACTAATTGTTGAGCGAGAGCCAAAAGATGCTCACGGCCTGAAAAACAACAAAGATAATAAAAGTTTCATGAACGTAAATGTGATATCTGCCAGCAACAACTCAAATGTCTAGGGTGAACGCCATTACGACTAAGATAAATTTTTACTTACGGGGCCGAGGATCTATTGCCTGCAGAAAAAAAGAAAAGTCAAGTTAATATAAGTGTAATTTGTAACATTTAAATGTTCATTTTTTTGTATACTTACGTAATGCTGTCTTAAAATGGCCAATTGACTTTCTGAGAATAAAGAGCGCACTCTGGCTCGCCTCCCTTCCTCTTGAGTTTCCTGAGAGGACTCATTGTTATTGTCATCTGAAGACAGAAATAAAATAAAAAAAACTTCTAGCAAATCAAATCTTCAATCAAAAACTTTTTTTTTACAAAAAATCAAAATTTCAAACTGAATGCTTACGATGATCTCCCATTTCGTTTTCACTTTGGCTTGAAGGATTCTCTTCTTCGTTATTCCTTTGTCTGAGACCTTCCCCCGTAGTCATCTCCTTCTGTCCCTTTTCAAATTGGCTTTGGAGATGTCGTTGCTGCAACAATAGAATTGATGCGGCTGCCTTGTTCCCAAAATGAGCTGCGGCAGCAGCAGAGGAAGCATCACTATTCTGACACAGTTCCAATCTGGCAGCAAGACCCTCCATACCTCCTCCATTCTTCTTACTTTTCCCACTTTTCTTCTTGATCATGTCCTCTCCGGAATCGCTGGCTATTATTGAATTGTTATTGTTATGAATCTCATCATCGTCATCCTCATCTTCATCCAAGTTCCTTCTCCCCAATCTAATCTCGGAATCGTTCATGTCCATTTCATCATCCCCATCGCCAAACCTTGAAGGTGGTCTTGATTCACCCTGATCACAGGAGGACTCACCCCCACTCATCATAATCTTATCTACAGTGTAGCCATTCTTTTGCAAACTGCAAGCTTCCAACAACTGTCTGGTTACGTTTGCATTAACAGTGTCCAGCAGTCGTTGTACGTTATTGTCCAGCTTGTCTTTTTCCTCACAATCTTCATCCCCATCCCGTTCGTCTTCTCGTTTCATTCTCTTCTTGTCTTGCGATGAATGTATCACAGAGGTCGTCTTGCTCATGTCCTCGGGACGATCTTCATCATCATCGTCTTCCAAATCTTCCTCCACCTCATTTAGCTTCCTTAGAGCCCTCCGTGCCATGGATCTTAACTGATCATTTTCATGCTCATCTTCATCCTCATCCTCCTCCTTACCGTTCATCATCATCAACCCATTCATATCTCTTTCTTCCAATGGTTTTGAGGATGACAACGACTCATCGCACGAGTTTGAAGGGGAAGGTGACCTCGATCTATTGCTCGAACTGATGGAGCTCCTCTTTCTAAGATCTCTCTGCAGAAGTTGCTGTTGCTGTAAATGTTGCAAATGGCTTGATGGATCAAAAGAAGCCGCACTCATTCCGTTTATAAGCTCCGAAGCTCTTTTTGAAAGAGCGTCCTCCGGATTCTCTAGGGATGCCAACTGACGGAGAGGTGAGTTGTGGGGTAATGAGTTTAAAAATGTAGTCATGTACGGATTAGGAGGGATTCCAGCCGCGGCAGCAGCTTGCATTAGGAAGGGATTGAAGTTTACCGAGCCTATAGCAGAATGCCATCAGAATGTATTTTATTGCTTAATAAATTAGAAAGCTAAAACAAGCCAGGGGGACATTGACAGTACATTGCGTGACCCTACGAAAAAAAAGTTATGTTACCTGGAGGAAGGAATGGAGGCGGTGGAGTTCCAGGGAATGCCGGCATCTCACTCCCGTTCTGTGGATGGTGGTGATGATTCACCATATTATTGTCTAAAGGAGTGTTATGTGGGCTAACTGGTGTCTTCCCCAATTTAGCGGAAAGCAATGGATGACCAGGAGGGAATGTACTGGGATCAGCAAACAGATTTCCTGGTTGCTTTGGACTCTTGGTATTATTATTGTTTGAATTCTTGGAGGAATTTGAGCCACGCTGTTGAGTACCAGACGAATGGGAGGAAGGGGATGATGCTGACGTGTTATTGTTATTATTTCCTCCAGATCCAGTGGAGGGTGATCCTTTCGCAGAAGAGTCGTTATTATTTCGATTACGACCAAGCTGTAACAAGCAAATGTAATTTTTGCGGCAAATTAACAAGACATGTTTATTACCCAATAAATTAAAAACACTTTTTCCTCTCAACACTCCACAGTCCACACACCAGTTTTCATGCAAGTTTTTCGGATCTTACCTTCAAGTTCATAATCAAACACTTCTTTGAGGTCATATGAGACGAGTAAGAGCCGGAATGAGAAAATCTTTTTTTGCAGTTGGAACACTCAAATGGCTTCTCTCCAGAATGAATACGAACATGCTCCTGTACAAATAATAAATTTCTTATCTCAAAGTCAAGAACCTTTTTCTAAAGGAGGGAAATCAAATACTACGTAGATCACATTCAGATTCATGCGAATGCCATGCAAAATTAAACTAAAGGGCTAAAAGAGTACACTACCATCTACGACTGCGCACTATCTGTACTAGTATTACTAAAAGTCATGCTTCTAAAAATTTTAAGCAAAAAATATTTTAAAATTATGTATACATTCATATCATTAAGTTTATCATATTCGATATCACTAGCACAGCCACAACACGCACAGGTAAATCTCATGCAAAACAATACACCTGGGGCAATCAGTGATTGTGACTAGATTTAGGTACTTAATGCAAAACTTCATCTACATCAATCCGATAAGAAGACTTGTCCTAAATACCAAAGCAGTAACTACCAAGTACCTGAGGTTGTGATAAAATCAGCCTTTTTTCATCAACCTGAAGCCAAGAGGGTTATAGAAACCTAGACAGGAAGTCATTTGCATAGTCCCTAATATAATTGAAACTATGCGAAAAAGCTTTTCAAGCCATTCCACCATAGGTAAAATGCTTAGAATTAATTTCCTTTTTATCATGCATTCGTTCATATTTTCAATCAGGTGGCTCTGGCTGTTCCTTAGGGCATTTCATGTTTTCATGTTCAAGAATAGCGTGACTAGGTACTTGCTCGAAAAGGGTAGTTCATGTCCATCGACATGAAACAAGCAAAAGCTTGCATGATAGAGTAGGGGCAAAGTGAGAACTTAGCCTCGTCATTTACAAAAAAACGCGGGAGGTTTCGTATCTCAAAATATTTTGGTGAGTCTAATGAATCAAAAACTTTTCCCACACATGTATATTTTTCCTAACCTAGCTGGATCTAAGCTAATCAAGAGTGAAAACTCAACAATCTACTCTACAACTGTAAAAAGTTTCTACAGTTTCCTCCGCTGTCATAAACCACTCGTCATCAGATTTAGATTTCCCAGTGAAACTCCAAAGTCAGAGAGAGTACTACGAAATGAGACAACTTATCCTAAAAAAATTCCAAGGATTGATGGAAAAACTGATATGAAAATCCTCCCTGAAAACTATTTTATCGTTTATGCGGTATTCATTTTCTCTACCGTATCAAAACATGACAGCACACACTAGGCGTAATCAGTACGCCAAGTAATCAACTGGAAGAAACTTTTTCTCCTTGGAATGAAAAAGTAGGTAGCAAGTTTGGAAAGATATACCTATTCATAAATATTTTTTAGCTCAAGGAGGTAAGAAATTGCACAATATTGTAAAAGCCACAGGACTCTAAAGTTTATACTTTCGCAGCGTGAAAAATGAAATGAGTCGGGGTTCCTCCAATGCCTCCTCGAATTTTTCAATCCTCTAATTTCCATCAAAATTACAGCCTAATCTGGAAAAAACTCGTTGAAAACTTAAGAGAAAAACTAAATATTTTCTATGCGGAAGAAACTTTATAGTTGGTAAATACAACTAGAGTTTAAAAAAAATTGCAAACTTGAGTTGGCATTTTTTTCCTCGTTTACAGAGTCAGTCATAAATCGATGACGTGATAGATCGACTTTTTTAGTTCAAGGCAAAAAGCCCCATAGATAAAAGGAAATTCAATTGAGCAAACTTGGTTTTCCTGTGAAACGCTCCGCTATAAAAATAGACGGTGATGATGATTGAGAATGAAGAACGGCTCGTTTAACTTTTTCTCACTTTCTTCTCTCATCACTAGAGAAAGTGTAAGATTCTTGATAATGATACGATACAATTCTCATTCATTTTCCCGTGAACTCTCTCTCTCTTCTTAGAAGACTGCTGATGAGAATGAGGGAAAGTATTTTATGTAACTTAATTTTTTTTTCTACAAGAAGAATTTGAATGAAGAAAGAGGGAGACCTGCCAAAATTGACTACCTTTACCAAGAACGTAAGACCGTAAGAGTATATTCTTTCCGTTGATAAGATCTTTCAGCTTATTTACATACCCTCGTTAAATAACTTTCTGAAAAGAGTGATTCAAGACGAGTACGAAAGTGGAAGTAGGTGCGCACATGTGTATCAAAATTTTCCTGGAGTAAAGTTTCCCATTCTGAATAACAACCCTACATTCTCTTATTGAACAAGTTAAAGAATATTTAAAGCTTCTTCACTCTTTCCAAAAATCTTAACTTGTTTCGGGATGAAAATCTTGATAAACGTGTTTCCACCTAACAAGCAGGGCATTAATTGAAAAACTTTCCCAATTACAAGTTAAATCAGGTTAGCAGGAAAAAGGAAGAAGAAATGGGGGAAAAGGGTGCAAATAGTACACACGGGTGGGTAAGTTCTTGATGAACGTCTTCTTCCAACAACAGAAAAGCATGAGATAAAGAACGGTGAATGCAAACAGGAGAACACACGATAAACGATAATGACAAAGACAAGGAGTTTTCCAGAATTGTTTTTTATAAACAAGTTTATTGCGCGACAAAACTACAAAACCTTCCCCGATTGGAAATTATTATGAGGATGGTGACAAGTTGACTGGAAGAAATTAGTTTATCACATCAGGTGTATTTAGTACTTTTTAGTTTCCCAGATTCCCACTGAGGTAAATATGCATGCTGTTATGTAAAAACTTTTTAATTACTTTTGGTAAACATGCAAAAAAATCTATAAACTATTAATTAAATGTCTAAATCAGACAATGCAGAAATATATTAGTTTCAAGGAAATGCTTTAAATTACTTGCAGTTTTTCATTCAAGAAAGCCAAAAAAGAGATTATAAGTAATTCAAACTTTAGCTCAAAAGTCTACCTATTTATGCACTACCAAAAAGCGAGAACTAAATTTACTACATTTTTTTTGCAAATTACTACGATATAAAATGAGTATGAACCTTTAAATGGTGTTTAAACTTGAAGGCCTTGTCACAGTCAGGACATTTAAACTTTCTGAGACCAGCGGATTCGTCGTGACTTATCATATGCCTTTGTAGACGGTACACGTTGGCAAACTGCTTGAAGCAAATCTTACAAGACTGCTAGAGACCCATCATCATCCACAGACGGAATAAAAAGAGAAAAAAAATTGTTCATTTATGATTAGCGTTTCGTTTAAAGTATGACAATGATTACGAGTATGTATCACTTAATTACATTAATTAAATCAGCTAATGTGCTTAACAAACTACTACCAACTAGGGTACACCTATGCTCTTCCTATGTAGCTTCAGCAATGTTATAACCCTTAACATATCACATTACGTGGTAAACATGCAAATGTTCAGTTTTGTAAATAAATGGCATCTTCTAATGGGGCTAACGATCTGCGTAAGTGCACCTTTATAGCCTAGCAAAGAGGTAACGTTTCTTAACGGGCAACAAAAAGAGACCAAGTTTTTCTTCGTGATGCGTACGACGTAAGATGAGGTACTTTGTTAAAAAAAATCTTTGTACCGCAATGGTCAATTAAGATAAGAGCTCACAATGGTCTGTACATTCATAGGGGTAGGTTTCCCGTAACCATCATCATTTTACTTTCAAGTGGCCACCACCTTTCCATTTCATAACCATAAAAAATGTAAATTTTCCTCCATGAAATATTAAAACGTGAATTGAGGTGAAGCCTTTTCTATTCATAAGAGAAAACTGTAGTGCGGTCCGTTTCCCTCAAAAAGAGATTTCTAGATCTAGAGACTACTTTATACTACCACTGCAGAGATTTTCTGCCCTGGGTAAATCGATATAAACATTTTGTACAGGGAAAAGTCAGAGGGACGTGAGACAGCATTTTTCCGTGGGAAATTAAGTGGCTCTCCTTCTTATCTAAACACGACAGGAGAGATTTGCCAGAAACCTATGGAGCATTTGCATAAATTGCTAATTCAAAAGCAAAAGAGCTTTTCCTCCATATTATTTGAGAGTGTAATAAAAACATTAAAAATTCAGAGGTGCCATATCACACGACAAAGGCACGTTTAAGAATTAGCTGGATTGTTACTTAGAGTAAACGGAAATATCAAGTCACGTTGCACCTTACTCACGTCACGTGTGCAAACTTTAGCAAAGCCTCCAACAAACTTGGTCTCTTTTTAAGCTGTTTATGCAATTCAACCCTTTAAAATGTTTAGATATTTCTTATGTATCTTATGTTACGTAAAATGTAATAAGAGATATACACACCTGGTTTGGGGTGGGATGGGAGATTGTTACTTAGAGTAAACGGAAATATCAAGTCACGTTGCACCTTACTCACGTTACGTGTGCAAACTTTAGCAAAGCCTCGAACAAACTTGGTCTCTTTTTAAGCTATTTATGCAATTCAACCCTTTCAAATGTTTAGATATTTGTTATGTATCTTACGTTACGTAAAATGTAATAAGAGATATACACACCTGGTTTGGGGTGGGATGGGACTGCTCGTGCTTCTCTAGCTCTTCTCGTGAGCTCGCCGTCAAGCCACACTGATCACAGGTGAGTGGTCCGCCAACGACACCTGCTCCTCCTACTATTCCTCCACCATTCACAAGACTAGCAGCACTAGAGCCTTGGGATGCTGCTGCAGCTTTCAATAAGCTCAACTGCTGCTCAACGACGAAAGGTGAAGAAGACAAACTTCCATTAGGACTGGCCAACTGTGCATGAGCTTCTGAGTCGATCAGACCACCTTCCTTCGCGAGAATACTGTCCAGGCCTGACTCGGCTGCTGCATGATTGACCACAGAATCTGTAAAAACAATGAACAAGAAATATGATAAGAGTTTATTCTTTATTCCTTTTTCTCAGAACAGTTTTCTATTTTTTCTATTCCAAAAGCAAAAAAAAAATATGCGATAAAGCGTAAAATTCTTCATATTCCCTATCACCCCAAAGACCTTTTAACATCTTGCGTAGTACATGATGATAATTAGCTATCAATTTCCGGCTTCTAATGTACCTCTCCCAATCTCACTTTCCAATGAAGCCACATAATCAGCCAAGCCATTTCCTTGAAGAGAGCTTCCTCTCCAGCTCAACATTGCGGAACATTTTTGACTCAACCAAGTTTGGGAAGGTGATAAGCTCCCGTAATAAATAAAACGTGAGATGCCCAGAGAAGGTTTCATAGAGATTACGAGAACACGACAGGAAAACAAAGTTTGACTTGATTCTCGAACGAAACCAACAAGTATTTTTTGCCCTTACAGTCCTAACCTCTACTTTATAACTGGATACTAGGTAAAATGAGATATAGTTTATATAAATTCTCCGCGCTTGGACCAACCAAACCACACTCCAACAAAGTTTAAGTACAATAGTACCACTTTGTATTCAGCGTAG
>JAANSQ010001615.1:0-14495 GCA_036850885.1 Lepidocyrtinus dapeste
TACCGTATTTCCTCAAAATGTGGCCGGGTAAATGGGGGAAACGTGGAATTATATAGCCTCCCCTCATATAATAGACGGGGGTGATGACAGACCGATCTTCAATTATATACCAGGCAATACCTAAAGGGACTACGGTATCTGGGTACCTTGGCAAATACGTATCTTATCCTTCAGAACTTAATGATTCATTAGAAATCTCTTAAGGAAAATGGCGTATCCTTAGGAACCGAAGACTCTCGACGCTGTCAAAGTTAAAGTACTTCGGATGTCGTTACATTTTTTAGGAATGTTCCCTAAGCAATAGGATTTGTCCCGGGAGCATATGTTTTGAATAAGCTGTAATTTCATCTGAAAGTTTATGCTTCCGTTCATTCTACTTGCCAAGTTTATAATTACTAATTACAGAGTAAGCTACTAGGTTAATTCAATAACTTGCTGTGTTGCTTACTACCTATGTAATTAAGATTAATTAAATGATGCAGGCTTTAAAGAATAAACAATCCTAAAAGTTTATTACAGTCATCTCCACTTATTATCTTATAATGACGTAATAAGGAACGTGCTGATTAAATCAATTCACCCGAGCACATCTCATCTACTTGATAGTGCTTAGCCAATCTCTAATTTCTTTTTTAAAAAAATGGAGGAAAAAATAACCCAAAAATTTATGTCAGCCAGAAAGGGAAGATGAGCAATCACAACATAATCATAATCACATAATCTCCTCATATCAGTTTCAACATTCTAGCCTTCCTTATCACTCCTTATCAGTCTGATCACATTACATTGTTTACTCTACGACTGATAAGGATGAGCAGAAAATTCTTAAAAATTATTTAGAGCGTAAGATCCCCTTAAGGTATTCTATTAAATTTTTTTGGTACAATCAAATAACCCCAAAACCACCAAACATATTGTTTTCCGGCTGAAATGCCGAAACGCCAACTACAAGACGCAATCTCAAGAAAAAATGTTTTAATTACAAACTACAAATACGAAATCGAAATTCCTCCCAAAATGGAATATTTACCCTACGCTCAACGGCTCAACAAGCCCTACATGAATCTAATGAATATGAATGAAAGCAGCGTAAGGTATTTATAACGTCTGTTACTTCATTACTTCATCTTTTGGGAGAACTTGAGATAGTTGAGACAATTTCGTGTAAAAATATTCTGTATAAATTCACAACGGTAGTGAGTCGAGGAGATTGTGAGATGGCATCAGGACAGAGAGAGAATGTGTTCTCTAATTCTCAAAATTCTCCTTCTCATCCCATTCGAGCAGTTGAAGAGGATTGATACAGAAAAAACAACTTTGTTCAGACCTCAGACACTTTGAATATGACTCTAAGACTCTTAATGCAAGCTCTCTTTTGCTCTTTGAGAACATTGCAAAGTTTACAAAGTTTGTAAGGTTTCACTTTTTTATGCTTCCTCAAGTCTCAATCTTCCGTATCTTCTTCCTCAATTGACTCATTTGCATAACTGCACAAAAGCACACGACTCCTTAGATTCCTTAAGATTCCTGTAATCATGCTCATGTTAATATGATGAATGCGTCAGAACCAGAACTCTAAATTGTTGCGTTATGAAATATAAACTATATCTACTCTTTAAAGTCTTTAACTTCGTCAACTTCGTGATGTAATTCTACTTGAGCCTGTAAATGATTAAGGGCATACAGCATCTCCTCCAAAAATTCAAACTTCAAACTGTAGACGAAGATGATATCTTAAACTTTTAAACTTTTGAATTTTTAACTTTTAAATTCTTAAAATGCTCATCTTCTTCAGTTCTTGCACAATCAGTTTGTACTATGTAATTAACGGATATTTATATTCATGAGGTTCTCATTTCGTTAAGGAATACCGAAGACGTTATGCAACGAGCTTTCAACAAGGGTATCATTATTCCCCACAGTAAATTAATACACTGGCAGTTTTTCCCAACGAGAGTATAAAATTAAGTCATTTTTTCTAGTCCTTAAATATTTCTTAAGATATTGGGTCCGCAATCTACATCGCGTGTGCATTTTTAAACTTTTTATTTAAAATGGGTTATGGGTCATAGGGGAAGTAGGCAGTTACCTGGCTGCCAAAGTGCCAAATTTTGGCAAATGGCACAGGTGAAGAAATCTTAAGCTACGAAACTAAAAAGCATTCTGCAAAAAAAATCCAGAAGAGTAGCAATAAACCATATGAACTTTGACATCATGGAAAATTGAAAATGACGTAAAATATTGGTGGAATTACAAAATGCGTAACAAAATGTTTTTATTTGATATGATGAATCTGCTATTTGTAATTCGTCATCGCGTGAGTGAACGACTGACGGAAACATTTTTTAATAAGGAGTGTACAAACTCCAAGGAGGGTTTTCCTTTTCCTCCTCTTGATTTTCAGCCTAAAATATTCCATTAATTTTATGGATTGTTTTTTTAAATACATTGAACTATGTATAAAGGATAAATTGAGTAGGAAAAAATTGGAGAAATAAATGGAATGGTTTTTTTCTGGAAAGGCCATTTGCGGTTTACAATTGATGAATTATTTTATTATTTTGACAAATATTTGGTTAAAAGTAAAGTCATGTTGACATAAACAGTCTAAGAAATTTTTGCGGTTGGATGAGTTTCTTGATATTTCCTTTGAAATTAATGCGGACATTTACTATTTTTGAAGCATTTCGCAATGAGTCTGTGGACTTTGAGCCTAGTTGGGCTAAAGCAATTTTAGAGAATGCTCCTATTCTTATGCGATTTCCGTAGTTGTCCAGTTCGAATTAAATAAATCAGAGTTATTTAAATGCCAACTATCATGTCACCAATTAGAGCACTGCTTATCTACCTTCAAATACTGGCGTTGCTAATGTTAGGGGAGGGGCAATGGTTGGGAAGAAACCGTCAGAGAGAAAATGCTAAAACTACAGAGTCATGGCAAGATAGAGGAGGAGAGACTACTCCCACTCCAAATCCATCAAAGATACAATTTGTGCTGGATTCCTTAGTTTCGGGAAGGAGAAGTACTACCAGGAGGAGTGACAGATATGATAGTACTTCAACGGAAGCATACCCTAGATTTAGTACGTCCTCCAGTACTCCAAGGCCAAATTATGATTGGTCTTTTAGCACCACCAGTGCACCGTCTTTTGGAGGGAATATGTATTTGGATTCTGGTCCTTCAGTAAACTTCACCGCTTTAGACTCTTCAGATAAGCTTATCAACATAAGCTGGGTGGATAACCTAGCTAACAATCGAAATTATGACTCTGTCGACCGAATAGCTTCCATTCTGGTGCGACCTTTGCGTAGAATACAGATCCTGATTGTGTGCAACGCCACGTCCCCCATCGAACTAGTGTCTCGCCAAAGGTACGGAACGGATGACTGGGAACTGGACGAGCACCGTTCGTTCTATCCAGGAGGAGGGATTTTATACAGTTTGATTTTAAAGCTGAGCTATGACAAGGGGCGTGATGATACCATGCCTAACTTGGACCTGATTTGTGGCGAACTAAGAAATCCCGGAAATGTGGGGTACCCCAGTCAAACTCATTTAGACTTTAAGACGTCCTCAGATTCAGACACTCTACGGGCGAGAGTGTACAACCTAGGCAGGGATCTCGGAGGGGACGATTCACCCAACATACATGATCTGGATGAACTGGAATATTCGGAGGAGCTCGGAGCGAATGTCAAGTGCAATTTGCATTTGAGCTATAGCTCCTCAAGAAAATTCGTTTGTGTAGCGGATGGCGTGGAGGGGGAAGATGAAAGACATAGGAGGAATCTTAATCTTACGATTGACTACAAAGAATGTTCTGATTTTGCCACCTGTCGGAGAAAATTTCAGCCGGTAGGATAGAATTAAAAAGATATCTCAAGAAGTCTTTTTTGTTATTTTTGCTTATTATTTTCATTTCCCATTTATGCTTTCAGAGACGCTGCGTGGGAGTAAAGGAGGGAGGTAAAGAGAGGGAAGTTGCTCCATCGTATCTTTGGCAAACGAAAAGTCCACCTCCAGCAGGAATCATATATTGCAAAGTGGAAGGAAGTCCAAACTGGAATGAGAGCTCCGCCAGACCATTTTTTCATTCGCTACCGGCTCTCTGTCCCCAGGATCAAGTGCAAACAAGGAGGCAACTCTGTAAGCTGTTAGAAACCCTCCAAAATGTGAAGATTTGGAAAAAATTTAACCGTTTTTGTTTTAAATTTAAGACGTAGGCTCCCAAGTAAGAATCGATCTGAATGACTTGGAAAGGGACTTTGTCTCATTCTGCCTCACTTCGGAATCCAAGCTTCAACCAGAGGAGGGTATAGTTCCAAGCAGTGATTTCTCCTCGGTGGCAACCAAATATGTAGTATACGCTGGGGAAAATTTGACGGTATCTTGCCTCTGCTCCATCTACCATTTTGCCGAGGGCGCCAGGATAATCTTCTTTGATGGAATTAGTGACTCCTACGCGAAAGTCATCACTGCTTCCACCCAGCAACTACATGGTATCGGGAGGGGTTACTATAACTACACGGCGAAGGTCAACATCAAATCTAGAAACGTTCGAGGCATTGTCTGCGAAAATTACCTGAAGCGTTCTAAGGATTCCGTTAAGAAGTTCTTGAGAATTGAAGTTAGGACTCCTAGAAACATTACCTTCTTGGGAGGGCTTCCCTCCTTGGTCAAATATAATTACTCTGGACAAACTGGCTTCCACTTAAGGTGTGAAGCGGATGGAGACCCCAAGCCCAAGATTAGATGGAAGAAACAAGGAAAAACTATTCCTTCAGTTATAGAGGAAGTAGATGGTGGTCACTGGTCCATCCTGAAGTTTCCTTCGAGGGAGGAACATGAACGACACTTTCACGTTGAAGATCTCCATGGGACGTATTCCTGCGAAGCATGGAATAAATTGGACCTGGCAGAGAGACTCTACTTAGTAGAGATAATTAATACCACCAATGGAGATAAAGTCATCCTGGTGGATACAAGCGGGAACGTTGTCCATCCACAAGACACTTCCGGTGATGGAGGAAGTGAGGAGGGATTTAACGTCTGGGCGGTGGTAGTTCCAGTCCTCTTGGTTCTGGCTCTAGCCATCATTTTATTCCTGGTTTGGAAGGTGAAAATGCAGCGTAAGGAACTTCGAGCGTTGACTAAAGCGGAAGTAGACGAGTTCATATTTGGGAAGCCAGACTTACTCCAACATCACTGTAGCTCGGAGGAAGTGAATAACTACGCTCCGTATCTTCCCTACAATAAAGCTTATGAGATTGGGAAGGATCAACTGGAGCTGGATGAGAACGCTTTGTTGGGGAGTGGAGCCTATGCAGTGGTGCTAAAGGGCACGCTCAATCTAAAAGGTGGGAATAACATGAAGGTCGCGATCAAAACGGCGAAGCCTATGGATGACATGAGCTTCTTCAAAGCGTTACTCTCCGAACTGAAAATCATGGGGTTTATAGGAACCCACCCGAATATCGTGAACCTGGTGGGAGCCCACACCAAAAATATCCAGAATAGGGAGGTATTCATAGCGATCGAGTACTGCGGAAATGGGAACGTCCTTAATTTTCTGAGAGAAAATCGGCAAAAAATTAAAAACTTTGTAGGGGCGAAGGGAGAAATGCAGGAGGAGCTTTTAACCAGAGAAAGTTTTACGCACTTGGGTCGAGACGAACTTAGCACGTTGACTTTGCTTCGTTGGGCCATGGAGGTAGCTAACGGTATGGAGTTCCTAAGCGGAAAGAAAGTAATTCATGGGGACCTCGCTGCGAGGAATATCCTCCTGAATGAATACCTCGTAGCGAAAATTGGAGACTTTGGCTTGTCTCGACAGTTGTTCGAGTACACCAACTACATTAAAAAGCAACAGAGCCCGTTGCCTTGGAAATGGTTGGCTATTGAGTGCCTCCAAGACATGCGCTTTTCGGTAAAGAGTGACGTATGGGCTTATTCGATTCTACTATGGGAAATATTCTCCTTGGGGCAGGTCCCTTATCCTGGGTATTCCTACAATGATGACTTTCTCGACGCTCTAGTTCAAGGAAAGCGACCCAACAGACCAAGCTTTGCCTCCAAGGAGGTTTACGCTATGATGCAAGCCTGCTGGAAAGAAAAACCGGAAGATAGACCTTCCTTCACAGGTCTCAAAGAATTTTTCAGTGGGGCCTTGGGCAAACTAGTACCTCAAGAGTATTTAGATTTGCATGAAAGGGCTACCTCCAACACTACACCTCCCATACAGTCCAGACAGGCGGTTGAGCTCAATTTAGACTTAGAAGGAGATGCTACAACGGAAGAAGCGCAACAGAGACAATCGAGATTTAGCATCAAGATGAAAAACATAACCGCTGCTTTTCATCGAAATTAGATATAATTTAAGGTAGTTCAAAAGTCAATTAATTTTTATTAAGTTTAATGAATATTTATGTAAAATAAATTATAAATTTAAAAAAATTATGAGTAGTAAGTCAACACGGACTCTTGGTTTCCCCTGATGAGGATGAATGGCGGCATGTTACTCGTCAGACATTCCAGCCAAGCCATATACAACGCTGCGGACATTCCACTACGCCTAGGGATTGGAAGCGTCATCACCACCATTTTAGCTTGTTGCGAGTGCTCCAAAAGTAGTTCCTTAACGAACAAATTAAATTAAAATTTATTACTTCAAGTCGATTGTATTAATTCTATATTCGTATATATTTTGGGGTACCCTGAGACGGAGATGTCTGTTTGTTCTCTCTGCCATTGCTTTCAACTCAGCCTGGTTAATTTTCATTTCTATTTATGATAAATAAAAAAACGTTAAAGTGCAGATTTTAGTGATTACTGATTAAAAATTTGAAATGGTGCATGAATACCAGTATCAGCAATATCTGCATTTGTCTTCTGGTATTGATCGATGAGTCCATCGAAAAATTCTCGGGTTCTATCCTTCGCCTTTTTCATTACGTCCGTGATAACAATCAGATCGGAATATTTGATACGGAACTTTGCCAGTAAGCTAGCCAGTCTAAATAATATTCAAAGGAAAATTTATAGCATGCCATTAAATTCATGAATTATTTGATTGAGGTGCAGGACAATAGCCAAGACTCCTTATCCAAGATCTCAAAAGCCATTTAAGGTTCTTTATCCTAATGTGTTTATCCAAGGGGACAGTTTGCAAAGAAAGCATTAATCCAAGAGGACAATTCACCAAGAATACAGTTATCCATACTGTCGTTTAACATGAGGCTGATTAATACATTTTTGGGAAATTGTCACCTTGGATAAATACATTCTTAGTATACTGTCCCCTTGGACAAATGCATTCTTGGCAAATTGTCCCCTTGGATGAATGCACTCCAGAAAAAAGAGCCTTGGCTTTTGAGTTCTTGGATAAGGAGTCTTGGCTATTGTCCGCAAATCATTTGATGTAAATTGGTACATACGCGGCTTGTTCCACCTCCAAGTCCTGTTGCTTATTAGCCAAAGCGAAAACTCTAATTTTGCAATCCGCAAAATCAGTTCGGTTGTTAATTATGTAAGGCAGCAGCATGGTCAATCCTCCGTCATCGTACATCCACCAGATATCAATGGTGCCCTTGGGTTGTTTCACTTTGAACTGGATTAAACTGTTGATCACTGACTGTTCCAAGGTTGTCCCTCCAATCCCTCTATGGGAGCATTAAAGATTTTATGTAAATAAATGAAACCTTTGAAACAAATTCGGCTTATCTTTTTCTTCTTACCTAAACTCAGAGCCAGGCTCTTTATTCTTAATCTTCCTTGACTTTCTGTTCCTATCGATTTCCGGTACAATCGCGAAGGTTTCTGCTAATTCTTTCGGGGAGGAGGACTCCTCTTTAGGATTTGGATCGGTCGATACAGCTTCCCCAAGAGTCTTCCCATTGACCCCTACAGCGATTGAGTCGGCCCTAGTTAACCTATCCAGGATCTCGTCAGAGTCCTCTTCGATTATCCCAGAATAGTCAAATCCCTCCGGTACACGAGCCATACACAATCCCAAGTGGTTATCCAGGACGTCACTGGGAAATAAAAAATTGGCCAATTAAAATCTCAGGATAAAAGGTTAAATTAATTTTTTTAAGATTCTTACTGAATCACTCTAAAGTACGCCTTGAGGTCTTCAGCGTCGCAAGTTGCCCACTCAGATTTATACCCAATGAGCACAATATTCGGCTTGAGTTTTCCGATTCCAGTGGCCTGCATCAAACATCTCGCACCCTCCTCGAAGTCCACATCATCCACCAAATTGTAAAAGGCTTTGATGTTATTGTTCAAAAGCCAACTGTTTCCGTTGGTCACCAAATAGTCCCGCACTTTGTAAGGTTGTCGCTCCTACATTGACAATTGTAGGTCATTCAATTTAATCAAATCAAATGAATTTTATCTGACTGGTTACCTGGATAATGTGGCCACATATCAAAATCGAGATATTTTTCGTCATGAGATAAGCCAGATCAATCAGAGTGGGCCTAGACGATGGTCTCCCGCTAAGGACGAGGATTTGTGGTCGGTAGTTTTTAATATGATCCTGCGTGGAATTTAAGGACTGTACAGTGATCAAAGCGCTCTTGTAATTTTGAGCTTGCGCAGAAGATCCCCAATTAACATCTGGAAGAGTATAAATAAAAAAAAATGTATTGAATCATTTCCCTGGTATGATTACGATTACCTAGCTATGAATTACGTTTAAAATTAATGAATACCTGGTTTAATGTACACTAGTCCGAAAAATAACCCCATTAGAATTGCGACAGTTACCAAAGCTGCGATCCAAGACATCAGGAACATCATTGCGATACAAAGGAAGAAGCCAAAGAGGCTCGTGTACATGCTGTAGTACTGGAATTTTCAAGGAGGAAGATTACAATCATTATGTAACTTTGTACAGTCAACCTTAGCTATAACGACTATGCTTATAACGTTTCCATATTTATTCCATATCCACTCCATGTTGTCGTCCAAAACGGGTCATTATAACGCGATTTGACTGTCTTATAACGAACAGTACTTATTACGAACGATTTCACTGTCGCATCTGAATATTCGTTATAGCGGAGGTCGACTGCATATAATAAGCCTATAGAGTTTTTAAATCACCCTAGGGTGTTCGTTATAGCGGAGTTTTACTGCACTTTTATTTCAAATTCTTCCTTAAAAGTAATTATACAATTACCTTGAAATCCGGTCTCCATCCTAAAGGTTTTACCAAGGCTGCGTGGAAAACTGAAAAATTAACTATGGCGTAAGCTGCCATATAAAAATTGGAAATCATCGGAGCGATAGCGTTCAGTTGAGCTAAAGAGAAAATTATTTTTAAAAAAATCAACCGTTAAAATCTTTCCATCCAATTATGAATCTCTATAAGTAGTAGTTAGTTTTTATAATTAAGTACCAATTAAAATAAATCCGAGTGCAATGATGAAGGCGACAATGTAGGCAAAAAAAGGATCATTATTTTTCCTAAATCCTTTCCCAAAGAAGCCAATGTAAGGGTACAGGTTATCCTTGCACAAGGCCTGGAAAATCTTTGGAGCGCTGACAAGGCACGCCAACGCGCTGCTGAGAGTGGCTGCGAAGCAACCAGCGTAAATAATAGGACCGAAGATGGACATCAGCTCCATAATCTGGAAACTATGGTGACTACCCCACTTGCACTCTTCTCCGTCGAAACAGTAGCCAGTGTCATTGCCCACGAAGCCCCAAGAGTCGGCGAGAGCGTCAGTCAGATTTTCATTAATTTCCGAGCCATTCATTATTGGACCGAATGCGTCTCGTAGAGTCCCTCCTCCAGCGAACAGAGCGAAGGCTATGTAGCTTAAAGTTGTGGTCAGGATGGCAATTAAAGTTCCTAAAAATTCATTAATATTATCGAAAATTTATTTTGATTGGAAGGAATTTAGGGACTTGGATTTAATGCGGTACCTTTGGGAATTGCTGCAGAAGGGTCCTAAAAAGGCAACAGATTTATTTATTAATCATTCATTTTCGAATTATTTTTTAGTTTTACATCCATGATTACCCTTAAATCTCCAGAAATATTTGCTCCTGCCGTGATACCTAAAAATTTAAAAATTATTATCTATTAAATTATAACTTTTTACTACAATAATTTAAATTTTAATCTTTAGTTGGCGCACCAGTAGCCGCTGGGAAAAATATGGCAAAAATGGAGAAAAACGTAAATGCGGTACCTTTGGGAATTGCTGCAGAAGGGTCCTAAAAAGCGAACGATTTATTAACCATATTTTGAATTATATTTTTAGTTTTAAATGATTTTTACATCTGTAATTACCTTTAAATCTCCAGAAATATTTGCTCCTGCTGTGATACCTGAAAATTTGATTATTATTTATTAAATTATATACAATTTATCATAAATAATTAATCTTTTGATGTTTAGTTGGCGCACCAGTAGCCGCTGGGAAAAATATGGCAAAAATGGAGAAAAACGTGTGATCCTTTCCGTCTGCAGTTCTAAAGTCCGGAGAAAAGTTTTCAGAAAGTAGTGTTGCTGTACAGGAGCAAAAATTAGTCAATTAATTTCCAAAAAATTTAATTTCTAATGCTAATTTTCTACGCAACCATTAAGGCCAACGAAGCCTTTGGTGATTTCTTCATTGTTCGAGGGTCCCATAAAAACGCCCACGAGAAAATCCACAATGGCAGTTAGCAAAATTATCAAAAGAACTATTTGAGCCTGTCAATGTATTAATTGCGGATAAACTAAAAATTCATTAGAATAATCAAAACAAGTAAAAAATTTATAGGTGGATGCATCGCACCTTGGACTCCCACTCAGTTCCTATTATGATAATCGCCTGCATAAGTACCAACGCAATGGTGCCGAAAACTCTAATGTCGTTTTCAGCATTGTCGATGAGTTTCACCTGAAGAAAGTTATAAAATTTGAAATCATTTTAAAATTAGTTTAGGTAATTTTACATTATTTACTAGATAAGGCCGAATTATGAATCGGGCCTGCGTAATAGTATCTAATATTTGTTTTCCCTACCTCCAACGTTTTCAATAGATCATTCAGCGACTCGGCAAAACCCACCGTGTGCATGGCAACTGCGGATGCATTAGCAAAGGAGAAAATAGCCCCAACAGCTCCTCCAAATTCTGGCCCGAGCGTCCTCGAAATCATGAAATATATGCCACCACTCCCTACAGCCCCGTTCGTACTAATTGCAGACATGGAAAGTGCCGTTAGTGTCGTGACAGTGGCTGAGAGAAGTACAATTACCAAAGCTAAACCTATCCCGGCTTGGGCAACAACCCAGCTCAAACGGAGGAACAACATCACTCCCCATATGTTAAGGAGGCAACGTATGAGCACTCCTTCGACCCAACCAAATTTTACGGCTTTGCTTGGTGCCTGCTCTTCAACCACGTCTTTTTTCTGGGGAATATAACGGCAAAAATTAAACAGTCAAATAAGTGAACGTGAGCACCTTTTAAAAAATGAATTTTTCTGAATCTGACCTTGGAATGCATAGCTTCACTCCTTAGTTCCTCCAACGTGGGTCTGGAAGCTCGTCCAATGTTAGTATTGGGAACATTTAGATAGTTATCCACCCTTGGAAGAGCTTCTCTGGTGTAATACGCAAACGTTTTGTCATAAACGACTTCTTCAGGCTCTTCATCTTTTCCCAAGTCAAACTCCTTGGGCATTATCGCACTCTTTTTACGGCCACCACCCAGACCTTGACCTAGAGACTTTTTCCTTGTCTTCATAACACCACCCGCTCCTCCAGTTCTACTCGGGGTAGGTTTACTTTCATTGGCACTTCCTTCTGGTGCAGCAGTACCGGAACTGGAAGGCTGGTTGTGGTTTTCATCCCCTCCAGAGATGGCAACGGGAGCAGATTGTAATTGGGAACGGCTTATACGTTGCACCCGGAATCTTGTAGAGTCCGTTCCCCCTTCATCCTCCTCATATCCTTTGTTATCAGCCATTTCTCTAAGAGCTTGGAGGAAGTGTATATCCTTCGAATCCGGATTAAAGACAAATAGCTAAAACTGGCGGAACTTGAAAATGAAAACTGCTCAGCAGGATGTAAACGTACGAAATAAATCAGGACGGGCACGGGATTACCAATGCGTATTTTCGGATTACAAACGATCAAAGAATTCCATACATCTTATCTCCTATTTACTCCCAACTACGTCCATGTCCTTACTCAGAAATTTGACAGTTTACACAATAATTTTCCCCAATACAATTATTCAGATTAAGGATAAGTGTCATAGAATCAATACGAGTGATAAGCAAAAAAAATAAATAGATCATTAAACATTGAATTGATTATCGACAAGTGTCTCGATCGTTGTGCGACAGGATCCAAATTTTTTTTATTTGTAGGTGTTTCAACAGGACATAACTAGTGTAAAATAGGTCGAGCTTAACAATCTCGGTTAATTTGACGATCTGTATTTGAAGACAGGCATTTAAACATCGTGTGAATATTTTCGCAACAGAACTTTAAAAATCTCAATCATGCGCTTTTATTGATTGTCACTCAGCGAAAGGACAAGATCAAATCAACAGCTTGTTCTTGTTATCAAATATCAAACAAAAACAGGAGTGAATCTTGCGACATGAATACAAACCATGGATTGATAAGACAAAATGACATGCTTTCTTGCAGTGTATAATGTACCAGAGTTCCATATGTGAAAATGTGATTTGTGATCATTATCATCACTATCTGACATCACCCCATTCATAATAGGAGTGGAGGATATCTAGTAGTATCTAGAAGTAGAGGTCTTTGAAAAATCTTCAGAAAAGAGGACATTTTATATCCAGCTATTCTGTCCTAGCTTTATGGATTAGGATCGTAAAAGGATAAATTATACTGCCTCGATTGGATATGGATAAAAAGGTGCGAGTCTGAGTCTATATCTGGACGGGACTTGTAGAAATAAAGTATTTAAAGCATACCTTTCCCTTCAAATTCTTTCTTACAGGTACAAAACCTTTCTCATAAAACTTCAAGAAAAATATGGCTTCTAGCCAATTTTTGAGCGTAGATTACAAAAGGTATGTGTAAAGACAAAGTTGCCAATTTCTTTTTACTCATGAATAATAAAAATGACCAAAAATGCTATCCGAGCGTGGTAGCTGGTAATAAACTTTAGGGTATACCCAAGCAAGCTAAAGCAATCATTGGAATTTCTTATATTTTTAGAAGTCAATGGTTAGATTATTCTTGATATTCATTATGTTTATGTATTCTACTCATCCAAATATTCTGTTAACGATATTTTCCAGCATACATTAACGAGAAAAAATTCAAGCCTTTACCCCTCGAGTATTAAGTATTACCTTTCATATTAAGAAAGGTAGGTTTCAGAGAGTGAGCTCAAAGCTCAATGAGTTCCACTCTATTTTGCTTTGAGAAATCAAGTAGTCAGCCGGTATTACATAATAATAACAACTTAAAAACCTTATTAATTTACTAAAGAGAGTTTATTAGCGAGCAGCGTAAATTGTGTTGTATGTTTTTTTACTTGCTCTAATATAACATAATTCAAAGGTTAGTTGAATATTAGAATGGCCACTAACAATAACAATGAAAGGTCATACAAGCAGTGTCCCTCTTGTGAAAAGACTTATAAATATAATTCTCAAGTTGAAAAGCACAAGGCTGTAGTACACGACGGAATTAGGTTCAAGTGCGACTTATGTAGGAAAATGTACACTGCGAAACAAAGCTTATTCCGGCACATGGAAAATACTCACCAGAAAAATAAGCCAACCTATGATTGTAAACTATGTAATAAAAGTTTGATTGATAAGCCCGGTTTAAAGAAGCATATGTTGCTACATCAAGGTGAATCAGCCAAAAAACATGTTTGCCAAGTGTGTCAAAAACGTTTCATCAACTGGGGTGAATTGGATGCCCACATCAGAAAGCACACGGGTGAGAGGCCATACAAGTGTAAGCAGTGTTCCAAGTCGTTCAGGAGTTATTCAGATCTCCGTCGCCACGAGCAAACCGTACATTTGAAGATGAAGCCCTACGCCTGTGATGTGCCCCACTGTGGCAAAAAGTTTAATCAAAAATATCAACTCACCGATCACATCACTTATGGCCATAGCAAGTCCAAGACCATCGCATGTGACTACTGTAACGTCAAGTTTAGACATAAGCAATATTTAAACGCCCATATTAGACGAGCCCATAGGATGAAGCCTGGTAAACACTCTTGCGTCTTCTGTGCCAAGGAACTTTATACTAAACACGAACTATTTACTCACATTTTGACCCACATTCAAGAGAAACCGTTTGATTGTGCAGTCTGTAAGAAGGAGTGTAGTACTGTCTCGGAGCGTAACCGTCATTTTAGAGGAAAGCATACTGACAACTCGAAGAAACCAGTAATGAACAAAAAATGAAAATTAAATAGCTTGTTAAATAATTTTTTATGTATTTTCCGTTAGTGAATTTCATGACCTTGTAACAAGTAAATGTTA
>JAANSQ010001616.1:0-14476 GCA_036850885.1 Lepidocyrtinus dapeste
CTTAGCAATGGATTATGTAGAGGCTGCGTAAAAGGCAGCAGGCTAGAGGGTCGACAAATTGTTGCTTGTATCTAGAATAAACCATAAAGATACGTTGTTGTCTCGACTCTTTTGTAGAGTATGTATTATGGACAAACTGTATTTTTCATATTGTATGTGTATATATGTGTGTAGTGAATAATAAAAATTGCCGTTTCCGGCATTATTTCAAAACAAGTATTGATTTTCAGTTTTTATATTGTACTCAGGCTGTTTTTATTTTACTAATGGGCATTTTCGTTACTCCGTCAAAGTTTAGTTAGAGCTGAGAACTTAACGCGTTTGAATAAAGGAAAACGTGTTTGTCTGCTCTCTTGAATAAAAACCTAGTTTACTTAACTCAATATCAATAGTATGCTATAAATGCAATCAATCAATAACCCATATTATTAATAATCTCATATTTATGTCAATGAATTTATATTCTTAGCATTCACATAATTGAGCTTTATTACGAAAGCTTTTAAATCTTGGATGTAATACACGTTCTACGCTACTAATGTAAATCTAATAGTTTTCAAAGGGTAAATTGTGCCGGAGAAGTGAGACATTTAAGAAGGACATCTTCCATAGTCACTGGTCCGTCTAGAAAACAAACATAAACTTATTACTTTTTCAAAATTGAAACAAACCTCGTTTCCTTCATTTTGTAGGATTAACTATGTACATCCAAATTAGCAAAACCCGATCATTATAGCAGCATCGTAAAATCTTAAAATTCAATTCATAGGAAATTCTTGATCTAGTTTGAGAACGTAGATAATTTCTAACATACTAAACAAGACGTAGATAACACCCCACGCATACATGAAATAAGAAATGATTCGGTAGTATACATAGATATATTACTTGGATTAAAGTTTCAGTTCATACTTCGTAAAAGTTACAGGTAAGGTTTCGGGCTGCTAAATAACTCAGAACTCATTTTATAGTAGCTTCAACTTACCCAATCGGAACCAGTCTGGTTTTCCAGCATCTTTTCTTGCAGAGTAAATGGCATTCTTCAGAGCAAACAAAACAGCAACGCTGGAACATAAAGGTGGTTCTCCAGTGGCTGCAGAACGAATGAGTTAATATAAATCATTTCCTATGTATTTAACTGAAGTAATCAAGCAATTGCCAACTGTCAGTGGAATTTCTAACCTTTTGACCTTAAAATACCTATAGGGTTAGGCGCATTCTTCAACAAAGTAATTCTCAAATCCTCTGGAATGTCCTTTGGAAGTGGAGGCTTGTAGTTCTACAGGGTCAATCATAATTTTAATAAGTAGCTTTAGATTTTGAACGCCACAGTCGTAAAAATGACAGGTAATAGCAGCTTAGCAATAACAATACGAAGAGGAACATTGAAGAATATTAAGAATATTGTATACCCAAGTGTTGTACGTAAGAATTCCTGGAGGGTCCCTATTGTAAATCAATTTCTCGGTTGTCCATAGACCTAAAAATGGGTTTAGGGGTGAATTATTCAAATATAATCCCTCTCAGTTGTAAAATATTGAATATCTTATTCTTGTTTACCTAGACCCATCACTAAAGCCCCCTCAACCTGGCCAACGTCTATCTCTGGATTAAGACTTTTTCCTGCGTCCTCTATAATATCCACTCGAACAATCTAAAACCAGAATAAATACATTCAATTCATTGAATTCAGGAGTGATCACCGTCTAATATGTATATTAATGGTAGTCATAAAAATATTAAACCTTGGTTTCCCCCGTGAGACAGTCGATTTCAACCTCGGTCAAATTTACCACCCAGATATCATACGACTTCAAGTTATCTTGGGGTACGGGCCTAGAAGAATACCAGGGCATTTGTTGACACTTTATGAAATTGTAAATCAAATGATTGCGATTAAAATGATTTGCACTGACATATATGTGGCAGAAAGATGCATTCCTGCGTTGTGGCAAAGTTTCACTAAAGCGTCCCAAGATGCCCCCTTTGACTTATCCTTCACTGGTTTCATTCGCTCAATTAAAATTTTGCAGCACATTAAGGCGCCCTATAACATTATGTAGCGATTAGATACAAAGTATTATATAGATTATTTGATGTCAAAGAATTGACTCTTACAAAGCAGCATAGTTCACTGGTAACGGATCCTCCGGTAGAGTCGGCATTAGAAGCCACAAGATTATTTGAGGGTTTCACTTTCACCTTCTCAATTGGTATCCCGAACGCAAATGCAACCGTTTGAGCCACCTGAAACCAAGAATTTTACATTTAAGAAAACGGGTGATATTTTTTCCAAGTATGTATTACCTTCGCCTACCTTTGTATTTAACCCTTGGCCAGATTCGATTCCACCAGTGGAGACTGCAACTGTTCCATCATTTCTATAAATTGACACAAAAACAGGAAATCTCGTTGATCCAAAGTAATCAAGAGGATATCTCATGGGAACCAAACTCATCCCACGTTTTCTCCAACGATTTGCCTTTGAAATGAAAGAAATAGTACATATAACAAGACAACAATTGCTTTATTTGAAGAAAGCAGAATCATATACTATAAGAATTTCTAAAAGCAATAATAATGCTCACTTTATTGAAGTCTTCAATGAACTTTTTCCTCTCATCCATGCTGCCACTTTGCTTCAGTTCTTCAATCATTCTAGGAATTAGGTTTTCCCCAGTGAACTTTTGGTTTTCCATTCCATACAAAAGATCTCCGCCTTTAATAGCATTTGCCATGCGCACAGCTATTGGATCTTTCTTCAAAACGAATGCTATGTGTTCCATGACATTCTCAATTAAAGCGACTCCAGGAGTAGATCCTAAAAACACAGAAAAAATATTATTAAAAAGAGTTTGATTTCATCTTTAAGGCATCATACTGCTAAAAAAACAGTACCCGGCGCTCGAGTCCAAGTGTTGGAAGGCGTATTCGTGCTGATATTGGCAGGAGATATTTGCCAGCTCTTGGCTTCATACATGGATTGCAAGTATGACAAGGCTACCTCAGCAGTTTCTTCTCCTGCTTCAAGACCTGTATTGCAGAATATCTTGCCCTTCATTGCCAAGATCTTACCACCATCATCTACATCCGCCTGTATTATAAATTTTAAAGATATTTTTTGAAAAAAATATAGATCGTTGTGTGGAACCCAACATGTTACACGTGCAATTATAGCTGAAATTTAGCAGAATGCAGAATTCACCTCGTATTTTAGAAGGAATGGCGCTCTCTTTCCCACCATTTTCATATTGGTTTCTAGGTCCAGGGCAACCCTAACCGGGCGATTTGTTACATGCGCCGCAACGGCAGCCGCACAGGCGATTTGTGTTGCACGGGTAAGCTTTGATCCATAAGCTCCTCCCAATCGACGAACGGAAATGTTAATTCTTAAATTGAAATGGAGCATGTTTATCATCATACATATAATGAAGTTCAATTCCTACCAGCGGAAATTATGCAACACTTTTACTCACTCGTTACATGGAATGCCGAGAGTGGAGGAAATGGCATTGTGGACCAAGTCAATCCACTGTGTAGCGGAGTATACATCCATACCATCTTCCTTTGGTACACAAATTGTCACATGGGTCTCCATTTGAAAATGATACTGGGATCCAATCTGAAAGTCGCCGATTATCTTTTGGGTCCCTTTAAGTTCATCACGTTCTGTAACTGTAGAAATACATGTGCCACGTAACTATAGAAATAAATTTTAGAAATAATATTATAACCATTAAGCAAATTGGTTTGTGTACATAAAGAATCTTCCGCGGTTGTGATCGAGTTAGAAAACAAAGAATCAATCGTCCCTTCCTTTTCTGCTTTTTCAATCGTTTCATCCATTTCCATAATTCCGGGAGTGACATTGGAATATTTCACGGAAACCAAATCGATTGCTTTAAAGGCTATATCTTTATTTTCCGCTACGATTAACCCTATAGGTTGCCCAACATAACGAATCTTGTTGCCAGCGAAAATCTACGAGTATAAGTATCACATAACATGATCATGAGTTAATTGATCCTATTAATTAAACAAAATACATATGTTTTAAAAGTTGTATGACTTACCTCCTCCGGGTTCTCGGCAAAAACCATATAATTGTTGATCCCGGGAATATCTGTCGCCTTAATGAATTGGACTACACCCGGAAGGCTCTAAAACAGAGCAAAGGACTTTAAAAAATATTCAATTGTGAATTTTAAAATTTGGTGCTCGAAAGAATTGAATATTTCTCACTTCCGCTTTTGAAGCATCAATCTCAACAATGGTTCCTTGAGCTATGGTGGAAAGCACGAATGCTCCAAATAGTTCACCATGACATGGCTCTATGTCGTTAATATACTCAGCCTCACCTACGTTCATTCAGACAACGTGTTAGGAAATTTGGGATTTGGGAGACAGAAAATCCAATAAATGCATCATTAGTTATTTTAGACTTAACCTGACACTTGTGGAAACGATTCTAACTTCAGAATTGGCTGGTTGATAGGCCAAGTTGTTTTATCCGTGTCAAAAGTCTGCTTCCCTTGTGTTACATTCCTCTTAATATTTTTCCCTCCACTTTGTACCTGAGCACTGGCATCTGGTCCCAATATTGACAAGATAGTCTATAAAATTTCAGCAAATATCTTTAAAATTAATCATCATTATAAAAAACGTTACACAGACTTCTTGTGAATAGTAACCTTGTACAGAAGAGTTTGCGTTAAACGTTTACGATATGCTTGAGAGCCATCAGGAGGCCTTGAATCTGGTTTTACTTCGCCCTCCAAAGACTGCATCAATCCCCGAAGAGTCAACGGATCTCGAATCGATTTGTTTACGATGTATTTTTCTGTTGTGGTGGCATGTACCTAATAAACGGATTTACATTTGAACCGTTAAGGTAGCTTCTTTTAAATAATTTAGAGGTTGTAAGAATGCCCTTACAAAGTCGTTTGTTATTCCACCATAAACAATGTTGGGAGTTCCATACACCAAGTAATTTTTGCTTTTATCGACTTGCATGCAAAATGCAGCGTTCACATAGGCATGAGCATTTTGAAAACGGCGACTTATCTGAAAAGTTAAAGAAAGTTTATAATATACAATTTTGAGAAGAGAAAGTAGTTTGAAAGCAACTTACTTTATAGCTTCTATATATGTGGTCATTCGTAAGTGGCTTTAAGTGAATTGCTGTAATTATCTTCTCGCTCATATCTGTTTTCAAGAAGTCTACGAGACCCACTCTTGCAACAGTTTCCTCCGACGAAGCTAAAGTTTTAACATTACTTTTAAGTATCAAGGGATAATACATAAAAAATTTGGAACTGAACATGTTGGGAACCTCACCAATAGATAATTCTGCTTCTACTGCGGTCAGTGTCAGAAAAACATCGGAGGGGAAATCTGGATGCACTCGTTTCAGCATTAGATTTCCAGCAATAGATGCAACCTGTTTCAATTTTTTTGAGGGGGGGTAGTTTTATTATGATGCAAAATACTTCAAATCTTAATGAAGGCATTTAGACAATGAAAAAATGTTAGAAACGCTCACATTTCTAACTGGGGTATTAGCTATCCTAGTCCAATGTTTAGCAATGCCTGCGGCATAACCGAAACCGCTCAATACGCCAGCCTTTTTAAGATTTTCGATGCCTTTGGCCAGAGGTAAGCCTCCACCAAGAATGACTTCACCAGAATCTAAAATAGTACGCTGCAGCTCTGGAACATTGGTTATGTCTAGGAAACCCTGTACGTTATCTGTGTCCTTCTTGAAAATGCCTGGAAAATTGATGATTCATATTTGGTGGTCCTTTTCAAAAACTTATTACCAGAGACATTAGAAACTAGCGAAGGGTATAACCTGTGCCTGTGTTCCCTGCAACAATCCTGTAAGTAACTGCAGACTCTTTGAACCGCTTAAGGGCTTGGAACGCATCCGTTAGGGATACAGCTTTAACCCATATTTTGCCATCTTTAAACGATAGCGTCTTGAGTAAGTCTGTTTCAAGCAGTTCGGGTGTTTCAGTTGCTGATGGGCAAGTCACACATCCTAAATCCTGGACGAATAAAGCAAGTGCGTTTAAGCTTAACATCTCAAATCTCAATTGTGCAAAAAAATAACTAATCTGTTAAACTTTGATCAAACCTCGATATCACAACATTTACGTTTCAACTCCTCTGGAGCATCTCCAGCAAATGATTTAAATGCATCGAGGATGGGACGATATCCAGTACATCGGCAAAGGTTTCCATCAAAACTGTTTTCAATTTCTTTAACCTTTAAACGCTGCTTGGACTCTAAAAGGCTGATAAATTAAAAAGTCATAGACTTAATTTAATGACGATAAAAACTAAGAAGGCTGCTCATTCAACGGTACCTTTGCATGTTAATGACCATTCCGGACGAACAGAAGCCACACTGTAAAATACATCGACATTATGGGGATTCAAAAACAGTAAAACTCACATTGCCCCAAACACCGAACTCTATCTTATCTTCTTTTTTGTTCAGACAGATTATGCATTGTCTCTGATGGGAGTTAAACATAATTTTAGAATACCTGCGTTCCTCCAAATTTTACTAGTCGCTGTTGCACAGGATTATAACCAGTATGTCGGTTTCCCAAACTTTCCACAGTTGAGATATCCCATCCATCACATGACAGCACAGGAATCAAACACTACAAAAAATCAGAAAAATCAAACTGGTACAAATGCATCAACTAAACCTTCTTTCTTTATTGTCCGTGAATTTTCTATACCGAATTGACTGATCGAGTTGCGACACCTCCTGAAGTATCCTTTGTTCTTACTTTCACACAACAACATCCACATCCTCCCTCACGGCACATGTATTTGGTCCCGGTTAGACCTGCCTTATACCGTATAAAGTCGACAAGTTTATACTCAGGTCCTATTTCTTGGTCATCGGTGCGGACTTAAGGAAATAAAAACAAGTTACCATTTAAGCCTTTTATCAGCTACTATTAGAGGAACAAAATGTTGAAAAAGTTACCCGAGTAAATTTTATTATTCACTAGGAATGTGATGGCCTGTCCCTCCATCATCGTCTCCCTAAATATTTTAGCCATCACGATGAAATAAATTTCCCCCGGAATTTTAGATAGTCAAAGCAGTATGAAGTGTTGTACCTCAGATCACTCTGTGATGATCCCATTCTCGATTGTCTCTGGAGACTATTCTTTTCGTTGGTATGCTTAGTTACCTATCAATTCCACCGCGGCTTGGTGGACATTAGATATGAGCAAATTAGTTCAGACAAATATACCAGCTACGTATAACAACAGAAAATTCAGAGAATGTACGTCTCAACCACATAAACCTCCGAATGGGAAACACACACACACACTTTTCCAAGTTAATTAGCAAACTGACACTTGGGACTTGGGAGATTGCCCATGTGTACATCTGGACTAACTTTCTGCCTTCTGACAATACTGAATTAAAGTTGCCGGACGAGAAATAATATTTTGAGAAAAATGACCTTGGAACACCTAATGCAAAAGTATGTGAGCCCAAGTTAGGGCAATAATCAAGATAAAAAGCTCCTTCAATGGGTCTATGAATAGGAAAACGCAAAACTTGGACTCAACCACCAGCACAAGCACTGAACAATTGACAAATAGCACTTTGATGTATGATTGTACACAAATCGGGTGAATGCATACGCTGATGCAAAACGGGTTTCATTTCATGAGAAACATTTGGTGTGTGGTGACTCTATGCAAAAGACAATATTCAAGATTAAGCTTTTTAAAATAATACGAAGAAGAATAAAGTAGGGGAAAAACAGCGAAGCAATGGTTGCAACCTACTTCCAGACAACTGACAAAATTGTCCATTGTAATTATGATATGACCGAAAATATGCTATTTCTATTAAATAACTGAATTTAAAAAACTATCCGCGAGATTTGTCAATCAAATCCAACAACGGAATGCGACAAATAATTTTACAATTTTTCTTGACAGACGAACAGACGTGCAAGTACTACTGGGGAAAGCTATTTCAATTCCATACTTTGCTGTGACATCTCTATGTCAAAGCAAAATAAAATGTCCTTTGAACCTGTCTTTGTAATTCAGACTGGTTTTTGAGACAAGTTTTTTATCTACATAGGCACGTATTCTTTGATTACTTTGCATCGGATTGAATTATGCAGATATACGAACCAAGCCTTAACGGTTATCATGATCATGATGAAAAAGATGATACGATTAGGCAACATATGAACCACATAGATTGCTGAGTCCAACACTATTTACAGAATTAGAAATATAAAGATGACTTACCAGCTAATAAAAAGTTTGCATTTTTGTCTACTTAATAAAATCTGCGTTGGCAATGATTACTTCATTACTTGTGCATAGTGTATTTGCATTTCATAGGATTTGTTTGATAGGAGCTAGCTGCCTTACGCATATTTTTGTCATACACTAGTGAAATATTCGTTTTCTGTGATGCCATTTTTCACATAAGCTTTTGATTTATAGCATGAAACTGAGAAGAGGCAAAATCTTATCATTCTTTGGTAAATATTGACAACCATGGCATTAATGAAGCAAAATTAATTGCTTTTCCTAAGCACATTCCAAATTCCAGTGGTGTTTCTCTGCTATTCGGATGAAACCCGTAAAAGAACAAATTGCAAGTTAACATAACGAAAGTTGACTCAGAGAAATCACACTACAAAAGGATGCCGACATTATCGATTCGCCCCACTGTACAATGAAAATGCTAGTCAATTTATCCAATACAATCATGCGATGACTGATTCTGAATGTGATTATGAAGGATTATAGAAAGAAAGAAAAGTTTTACACTTATTTTATTTGTTTATTGCTACCATTATGATAGTTATAGTTATGGTGACACCATAAGTAATTTATGTAAAAGGAATACAAGCCATATTTAAAAAAATGAGACAAAATTCGGTTAATCTATCCAGTCCACAGCCCAGTCCTACACCTAAAGAAAGCACTTCAAACATAAAATGTCACGAGTAACAGTCACTGAACTACATTTCAAACGATGGGAAATGATTGAATATTATTCAGATTTTTGCTGGAAATTTTACTGAAATTCTAGTAAAGCTAGGAAATAACAGGCGCACTTGAAACAGATCATAACGGAGTAACTTTCAATTTTCATAAGGAGAACAGATATATTGGATGGAATAAGTAAAAAGTCAAAATTTATTACTAAATACTAAACGTAAGATTAAGATTTTGATTCATTCATAATTCCCATATAACTACAGTCGCTCTAGGCAACGTTTGGAATAAAGTTAAAACTACCAAGCATAAACCTACTTCTCTACAGTCGTAGGCCAAGTAAGGGAGCTTTCTGCTTCTCTAAAATTGAAAGTCAATCATCATTTTTTCCATTACATAACTCCTCGAATCATCCATAGATTACGAAAAAGCTTGTAACATTAATAAAGTAACAAAAACATCATCTTAAAAAAGACAAGGTGAAAAAGACAAGTTTAAAAAATCTTTGTCGCAGAAACATCTCTTCTACTAGCAGTAGACATTAGGTGAACTGCGCTCTAGAGCATTTTATTTTATTAACGCCTATAAACGGGCCCGTGTCTTACAACTTACAACCACAAAAATTGTGCGATTTCGTTCGATTAAATTTTGCATTTTGGTTGTAATCTGGGGGCAATGATACAATGATCCCAATTACATAGGGGGTGCAAAGGTTGTGTACTACCTAAAATATATACATACACATTCAAATACAAAACAAACAATATTTTACTTCCTGGATATAAAATAACGTTGCAAACTTCAGGATATTTTGCGATTTTGGATAGGATATTCTATGTATTTCTGGATTTTTTTTTGAAAATTTTTGGTAAGTAGTGAATACTTCGTACTTCCGAAAATTTACATGTTTAAAACCGTATACCAATAGACTATAATATTTTATGCGATCTAGTCCTTAGTAATAATTTTTTGTTTATCTAACTAGCTTCTATTTTCATTTTATATCTCATCGTAGAGTAACTCAACTCAACACACTGTATATTTTTAAAATACCGTTCATTCACCTCCTTTACAGAAAAAATAGTGTACATTTATCTTTTATATTTATATCTCGTACCTGTATTAACAGATGTTTCATGAGATTCTCGGTGTTAACCTTAATAATATATTTTACATGGAACAGAACCCAAAAGGAATCGTTGATTGTGTGCTGTAATGTACTGAAAAAACTGCCTGCCTTACGATCTTCCTAACACTCCGCTAGTATTCGAAACCTAACACCATTGCAGGACAGCATAATTACTAATTATACATGGCAAAACATGCCAGGCCCAACTACACGATAGGCTCAGACATACGGCCCAAAATAACGTATTGGTTAAAAAAAGTAAATCAAAGTTTTTGGTTTGATTCAAGATAAAAATAACGAAAAGCGAATAAAAGAATCATTGTGCAAACTCATAAGTAATAATGTTGAAGTAAGACAAGTTAAAGGGTGCAGGTTCCACAGAAATAACATTATGCTAAATTTTTAAGTATCCTCTTATTCTGGTTGGACTAAATATTGAAAACTGTTTTAAGACAGAGATACAGAAAAAACATACAAATGGAGTCTGTGTAGAATTTAGTAGGAGCGAATCTTCAAAAAATAAATGATTTAGCTAAAAAGAAGTTAAGTTTAAAAAGGTGGAGACGAAACCCGAACTTGCGTCATATATAACTTTATCTATTTACAACGAGCATGAAATCTGTAGATTAAACGATTCATTCGCGACATATCTAATAGCGCTTGGGTAATATATCCGAATTAACAGCTGCACTAGAAAATATCCGAAAGTACTATACATTTTTGCTTTAAAAATACGTTTGCGATCGAAAAGGGCGGGTAAACATGCTATATCAGCAAATCCTCTTCGTCCATCAAAATAATATCTGATTCCCACTTGGACTCTACATGACGATCAGGGTCTCCACTTGGAGGTGATGGATGAACCCTCTCTACCAAATCCAATGGCAGTCCAGACTGAAGAAGTTGTGAACGACTTCTATGGCGAATGTCCTTCCGATAGTGTAACACTGCCTCCCATGCGATCTCCTTCAATTTGGGCACTTGCAGCCAAATCTTGAACACTCGATTAGTTCTCGTGTTGTTTTTGATGTGAGTCACGCCCCCAAATACGTACATACAACCAGTCTAAAAATTCGTCAAACAATTAATATTTAGCAAAGTGAATTGAAAAGCATGTCTTGGTGGTATTTACTCACTGAGGTCACGCTTGTCGAATGAAAATATAGCGGTATGGGCATCTTTACAGGCAAATACTGCCACTGCATTGTAGGAAGAGTGAGCTTCCAAAGATCCATAAAAATATTTTTGGAATCGTATCCACCGCAAATAAACACCTCTGTTTAAGAAATCTCATTTAATGATTTATTTGTCTTCATCAACGACAAATAAAAGTTAAGAATTCTTTATTACCATTTTCCTTCTGCACGGCTCCTTGGCACTTGCGAGCACAAGGAAATCTAGCTACCCCAGGTCTGACAGTTGAAGGACTTCCTTTAGTTTTGACCATAATCCACTCTTTTGCCTTAAGGTTGAATGTAGGCACCGTCTTTAGTTCATAAGCTTCGCGAGCTGTGCCACCTCCCAAAATATAGATATTTTCCCCATCAAAAGCGACTTCATGACGATATCTTAAAACATGGAACAGAATATGAATTATTAAATAAAATAAGTTTAATATATATATTAGCATGCCCTATGACTGTGAACTGCCACAAATGTACCCTTATACCCTTTTTTTTAGCAATTATTGCGTATGCACTATATCAAATCAGTCTGTTAACACGATAACTTTCGAACGCGTTCACCTTTTGACATGAAATTAGATTGAGATCCCAACAGGACATACATATGGGATTGAACTTCACCTAGACTGCACAGCCCTGAGGAAAGAGGGGCGAACAAATTTTTGGCACTTCTAAACATGTCTAATTATTTGCACATGTTGCCCTAAATATACATTGTAGGTATACTTTGATGTGATTAACATTTTACCATCAAAAAATTGTACTCAATTTGGAGTGCCCTTGTATTTGTATTTTGTGTGGCACTAAATACTACATTTGCACTTTGGATATTTTGCCATCAGGATTTTTACCTAGGTTGCGGCTCGGAACTGTCACCCCGAGATACAAAGATCTTTTCCCAATGACGATGGGTTAAATCCAGCTTGTGAATATCCTGCATAAAAAGGAATTATTTATTCAAGTGAATCGCTTTCTCTATTTTATTTATGTATAATAAATTTACCATGGAATAGTCGTAACCGGTAGTTCCACCTATAACGTAAAATGAACGCTTTGCCTTGTCCAACACTACAGCCTGACCATACTGTGGAGTAGGGGCATCCCCTGTTGTCTCAATAGTTCTCCAGGAAAGTTTCCTTAAGTCGCAAATATTCATTTGATTGGAAGATGATCCTCCAAATGGCACCCCTATAATTTTTAAAGACGTATATTAAGTAAACTTTGAAAAACTGAGAAGGAATAAGCTGAGGAAAACTAAGTTGGCTTACCGGTGCCGCCAAATACAATTAGGTGGTCGCCATGCAGAAGAGCTGAATGTGAGGCCAATTCTTTTGGTGCCCTTCCAGACGTAGGTAGATACTTCCATTGTGCCTCGGCAAAGTTGAAACACCATAACTAAACAACACAGCAGAAAAATAGTGCAATAACTGGAATAACTACACATAAACCATAAACTCGAAAAATAAATGATTCCTTGATAAATAAGTATAGCATACCTCCTCGAATAGACGTTGCAAATGTCGCTCGTGAATAGCATGTCCACCATTACCACCTCCGGTATTGACCTCGAGATATCCTCCAAACGAAAACAAGTTAGCATCATCACAAACAATTCGGTGTCCACTCCTTGGTTCTGGTACTATTTTGAAAAGTAAGAGATTCAAGTGAAACCATTCCCAATCATATCCATCACAAACAGAAAAACAATAATGAATACCTTGTAAAGGAGCACAGGGATGTATCTGCTGGATCAAAAGCTCCTGAAAGACTAACGGTTTAAAACTGAAGCCACCTTGCGCATGTTCTTTATCTTCGTTTGAAATCTTTGACCGACGAGAATCGGATATTTTGATCTGTGTACGTCGTAGTTGGGGAGAAGCTTGCCCGTTGTGTCGCTTCATCGCAGTTGGGAACAGAGGATTCGAAATGTGCTAGTGATTCCCCTCTCCTAAAAATTGCATGAAATTCCAAAATCAAACTTTTGTCACACGTGTACCTGTTACTGTGTTAAATTGCAGGAAAACTAAATCTTTTAGAGGAATAGAATCGGTAACAAATCCGCTCTATGACGAAAGATAGAAAATAAAGCAATAAAAAAACCTAGCATCCTCTCCTAATTTTTATTAGAATTACATTATGCCGCAAACGGCTCAAAAGTACAATGCAACGTAAAAAATTAACTACCCATTTCCTCTTCGAAACTTCCTCAACATTTATGGGCGTACTATTTAAAAACCCCGTGGTTCTCCATTTCCACTATAATTGCAAAAGTTTAGAAGTCGTAAACAAGTTAATAAAATTCGTAAGTTATGCGCAATGGACAGATGCTGACACAAGAGGAGAACTCTCATACGATGTGACAGATGTTGGAATAGTTCGACTTTTGCAAACTGAACAGTAGAAAATATTGTATGCAGGTATAACCCATCGTTGTTGGCGTCTTTCCACAAGCGAAAACGGTTGTCGTAAAAAAATAATTGGGATTGTAGTTGTTACTGCCAAGTACGGATATAATTTCATGCGATGATTTAATTATTCGTTGGCATAATTGAATTGATTGATGGCGTAATTTTCTAAATAATTAGTAATACGTAGATAAAAATTAATGACAATTCTAAACCAAGCAAGCTAAGAATTTTTTTACTGATGCATCTTAAAAGTAGCCTAGCATGGCAATATGAAGTCTCATTATATTATTATAAGTTACATAACAAATGATTTGAAGTAATTTGAAAGAATGTACCTTGTCGTGATTTTTCTAAATTCCTTGTTCTGAAATCTAAATGATACAGATTGACTAAAATGAAGTAATTTCGCACGAGGTAGCTGTTTCTATTTCTGCAGATTGTTCGGCAATATTTCTTTTGCGCTTTATTCAAACGACAAAAAAATAAAAATCTTCGGGAAAGATCATTTGAGCAAGTCAAAGATAAATTTTTAGCAACGTATTCAAAACATCGAGTAACGTGTTTCTTGATTAAGGCAACGTTTTTGACAATCGACATGAAATAGTCATATAGTAGATTGCATTAAATTGTAAATTTTTCACAGTAACTTTCTTTCCTTTCACTTTCACGTTATTGAAGTCAATGGAATATTTTATGGGATTACCGATTATAGACAAAGAATTTCCAACAGAAGAAAGCGTTTCTTACATG
>JAANSQ010001617.1:0-14471 GCA_036850885.1 Lepidocyrtinus dapeste
CCTTGGGCTGACTTTCTCCCAGCAACAGACGCTTTATTTTTTACTGTAGACTTTCTTCGTTTTGGCACACGTCCAATTTCTTCCATCATCATTCTTAATTTGGCAAGCCTTTGGTCAGCTCTCCATCTCAAGACCACTTTCCTGACCAGTTGAATAAACTTCTCTTTAGGAGTAAAGTCTTTGGGAACTTCATTTACGATATTTTTGAAAGTGTGCCTTTCTTCTCGAGAAATAGACCTTTGGGCTCTTCTGAAGGAATAACCGCTGGAACCAGAGTTGACACTTGTTCTATGCTTATTGCGTGATTTAGATTTCCTTTGTTGTTGGTCTTCATTCAATCGCCTTTCTTCTTCATGGGGGACTTCCAAGTAATCCGGAAGCTTTTCCTCTTTTCCGAACAAAGGCACCCCAACTAACTTTTGAAGTTCCTCCCAATCTTTTAGTTGGTAGGTCTTGAGCTTCGTTTTTCTCCGTTCATTTGGTGCCTTATCACCGTCACCATACGCGTCTTCGAAATTTAAACCAAACTTTTTCTTAATTTCGTTATAAATCTGGACTTTCTCGTGATGCTCTAGTAAATCTTGTGCAGTGAGCATTTCAATTCCTGATGCCAACGCTTCCTCACCATCTGGTGACACCTTAACGAGCACAGGGCCGCTTTCTGATTTCCGCCCGGAGAGGTAATTTCTCACTCCATGTGCAGTGAACAATTTTCCCATTTGCTTCCCAGCGAGGTTGATATTTTGTTTATCTAAAGAGTCCAAGCTAACTGGACTGAGTGTCATCCTCTTCAACTTCATCCGTGGTGCCTTTTTCTTCTTCTTTTTGGGAGGTTTTGGGCGAAAAGTTTCGATTTCTTTCATTTCCTTCCTGATATCTTCAGCCTCCCTCCCCGGACGGCATCTTCCGCTGATCTCGATTCGGTGGGAGTCCGTTGTAGACAACCCTGGAAAGTGAACATGGATAACGCACGAAATGGTTGTGAACTCTTTAGGGGCATAGGTAATTTTCAGTTGTCTAATTCCCTCCTTTCCTCCTATGATCCCATTCATGGGAGTTAGTGTTATAGCATTTTGCGGAGTAATGTTGGGCTGGAAGTTAACGAAAAACTTTTCTGCGTGATGAGGATGGGGCAAAGTGATAATCGCGTGGGCCTTCCTCCCAACCGTAACATCTGGCATTACTATTGTCCTGGGAAGATTGAACCATGCTGTAGTGGGGTAAATCTCTAAGGGGAGTTCCAAGCACTCACACTGATTTTGGCATGTGTGCACGTACAAGTGCAAACTAGATTTAGCCATTTTATATCTACCCGGATGACATTTTATCGAGATAGTATTCGCAGCTTGGGAATACAAAAACAATTGATGAAGCGGACCTGGGCGCTTTCCCTCCACATAAATTACGAATATTTCGGGGTCTGGAGACTTTATTCGTACTTTCATGCTGCCTCCAGTACGATTCCAGATTGTTAATTGTTGCATATGTTGCCCATTGTCATTGTAAGGGAAACGCAAAATGGAAGGGGACAGGCTAACAAAAGAGCTTTTTGCTTCTTTGATTGCAGTTTTGCAGAAGTATTCAGCGTATTCTTCGCCTCCTTTAAATTTAATGGATTGACTCGCGGACTCCTTAATAATTATAGGGTCATCGGGAGGACACCTATTGCTTACATCATTGTTGGTCTTCAATTTCTGGGCCATTCCAAAGGTTCATGGGGTGAAGTCACTCCCACACGAGGTATGTATTTGAATGCTAAGTGACCTGGAATGTTAAAATGCCTAACTTTGTGCCCTAATTACTGATGGGGTCATAGAATATAGAATAATCATAGAGATTTGCGCAGAATTACTAACCTACATAACAGCATCTAATCGAGATGTGGTCTGATCGTCTTAAAGCTCAGGCCAAGTATCCTTGACGTCAACGATGGCAAAGCGGTTGTCAGCATTTTACTAAATAGTAATTTCAATCCGTATCCGTATTTTTTTATTCTCATTATTTAATCGTGTAAGCATCTACAAGCATTACATACAAGATGCAATTAAGTTACAAAATAGTTCGAAGCGCATAAAGGTCGTATTAATCATAATCAATTATAAACTAGACAAGCCTAAAATTAAATTTCTAAATCAATTCATTGGTAGCTACAGCATATCAAAAATTAAAACTATCAATTGAAATTCATTTAACCTATATAAACACGGAAAAACAATCTGACAGTTGAATTTAAAATTAACATATAAAAGTCATAGAAGAATAAATAATCATAAATTAATTATTACTTAAAATTTTTAAGTAATAAATGTCCTACTTGGTGTATGTTTTTTCAGGTATCATTAGAAATATCCATTGTCATTGAAGTGGATCTCGCAACCACTACTATCACCAGGTCCGGGACCAAAATCCCTCTCGTTCTCGTCAATGTATACATAATTGGCGCAGTATTTCACTGGGAAGAAGTCCTGTGCCTCAGGATTATACTTGTAAGGCCGGAGACGGTGACCTGCACGCAGATAAGATTAAAAGAAAGTTTCAGTTTGTTTTTGTTGAGAAAACAATTATTTATTAATCAATACCATTTGGACCCGAAGTTGATGAAGCTGGTGCTGGGCAATACGGAGCTGGAGGAGTCTGCAATTGTTGTACAATCAATGGCTGCATTTGCCCGGCAATAGGACCGGGTTGAGCCATAGGCTGAGGCTGAAACACAGGTGGCAATGATACTGATACATTCATATTTTGCCCAGGCTCAGGAGTTTGAATTTGAATGGTGTTATTGCCATGCCAACCATCTTGATCAAAAGATCCTAATGCCACATTTGGGGTTTGAGTCCCACCGGGTGTGAATGTAGCTGAAAACACAAGTAAAATAATAATTTTGACCCTCAATCTCAATAGTCATCATTAATAGTGAGAAGGTTTAATTAAGAATACTTACTCGAAAGATTCATTCCGCCATTAATCTGCAACAAAATTGTAGTTCCAGTATTGCGCGCTGGAGAAGATGAAAATTGAAATCCAGGTCCAGGTGGAAGTAACTTTGGAGGGACGTTAGGAACAGAGGGTGCGGCTGGTGCGATTCTTTGAAGAACTGGGGGGGACACTGGATAAAACTGGATTCTGTTTCCTCCACCGGGCAAATTAATGTTGGGAACAATAAAATTGGTTGGAATTGGAACAGGTTGAATACTCAAATTATTGTCAGGAGATGTGATAGCGACAACCCTATTGTCACTTCCCATGATGATGAAGTTAGGAGGAGTTCAGAATTTCAGATGCAGTCAAACTTTAACTCAAATACACAAACGCGGAATCGCAAACAAATGAAACGAAAAGCTTAGATCTTCCACATGCCGACTTGCCGCTTACCCAATGATTAAGATTTACTTTTTCCTTGTTCAACGTCAAGCAGTGAAAAAATTTGAACATTGCAGATAATCCATACTACGCGCGAGTTCACTGCAGTTTTGGCGGAGAGTCATGAGAATTTTTCCTGTTGTTCGTTTATTACAATCTGATTATATGCTTTAAATTACACAGGGGCGGTATAATTTAGCGAAGGAATTACTTTAGTTAGATGCACTCTAACTTTCACCCACATTTATCGATGAGCATGAGCAGAGCATATTTTCTTTATTCACAAAATTATTTCAGTGAAAGTATAATTGTGAAACACTTAAATTACATACTTGCTATAATAATAGACTTATTTACATTCCACCACATAGTTATACGCTAATTTTTCTATGCCACATCTGGGATCTACCGAAGTATACCTTACGTAACCTTTTTCTCCCCATTCTTCACCTGCAAATTTAAAGTTAGAAATTAGAATTGAAAATATCCCGCGGTTTTCAATTTTCAAATATAAATGCTGCTAATTGTTTCAGCGCTTACCCCATTGGTTCTTGACAATGTAATAAGGAGTCCGCCCTTCATCCCTGAAGCCAGTAATAGCCATGGCGTGACCTCCGATAGATGATGCTGCAAGTTTGATTGAATCACAGTTAAATTATCATTTAGCTAATTTACTTTAGGTAATTAATGTAATTATTAGTATAATTACATGGATGTCCACAGGAATCGTAAACTCCCGTCTTGTAATAAAGGAACGGTTTAAAGACCCAGAGTCCAATGGATACCGGTCCGTCGTTCATGATTGACGTCTTAAGATCCTTTGCACTATCAGGAACTCTCTTTACTTCTTTGATACGTGTGACTGGCAGCATCCCATCAAATTTGCACTTTCCTTGCTTTCCCTCGTAAGGGTAGAGTAATTCCGAAGTGAGTCCATGATCCACGGCAAATTTTAACGTGTCCGGGAAGGTGTTTCCATCGCAACCTTTGTTCTGTCTATATCCATTGGTTCTTGTCGCACAGTCCACCATAAACTGTTCACTAAGATCTTCAGGAATTTTGGTGCATAGCGCATGATGTCCCTCCAAAGCTGAGGTTAGAGCGAACATGACACAAGCTCCACACTTGTCTTGATCCTTCACTGGTGAAATTATATTTTCATGGTCACGCCAATCGAAATATGAAGGGAGGGCACGTTGGGCATGGGTATGATTAGACTGGTGTGAAACTAGTGCGGGGTGGTCATCATTTTTTGAAATATCGAGTCCTAGCCGTTCTGACTTGATTTCGTCCAGGTGCTGGAAACAAAAAATATTTCAATGTAACATTTTCTTTTGTATTCTGTAGGTTAAAAATCTAAGTTACGCCTACCATATCCATAAATTTATTAATGCCCATCTCAAACTGTGAATGTAATTTTGTTCTGGTGAATAAATTGTGCTGGAAAACATAAACGAGGTTATCCTTAAAGAGACCTCTACGGTAAATGTCGAAGCCACTGGTAAAGTTACGTCGCTCCCCATACGTCCTCTGAAAATTAATTTAACAGTGACTGTAAATTAACAGTAATTCCCACTTTTTGAATAACATTCTCTAATTGGATATACTATTTCCAAACCTGGAAATTTAGATAAGCCAGATTGAGAATATCTTCGTTATCCAACATACTCTTGAAACGTTCCAAAGTCTCCTCCTCAAAATTAGTAACTAGCTGAACTGTATGATTAGGAAATAACCTACTTTCACTGTTTAAGAAATCATCTATGTCAATATGATTTTTTAACGAGTTTCCCATTTGCAGAAATAGTAAAAACGTCGCGAAATAATAAAACAACGCCATTTTATGTTTAAAATTTTAAGCAACAAATGCGGAGGTGCAGTTGCAGTCTTTTATTTAAGAGGCTAGTACAAAATGGAGTCGATTTTTTTTACAAGCATGAAGCAGAACAGAAATCACAATTTATATCCTTGTAAAGCTTCTAGTAGTTGGTAAAATGGAGTTTAGGTACACCTTAGCATTTCCCCGAGTAAGTGTGGTATTAATTATGTAGATTAAAATATTCAGGTTGTTTGTCCAAAACTCTATATTTTTTACAAGCAGAAAGAATTTATTTTTAACAGATAATTTTTGATTCCTTCAAGGTTAGTCCTGGAGGGATGCCTCTACATTTCCAAACCTCTCTGATAAAATAGTATGTAGATATGATAAAACTCGCCTTATTAGACTAAAGAGATAACCCTGATACAAAGCAATTTACATATACATTTTATTCCAATTACTTGAGTTTCATAAGACAGTAAACTACTTAAATTAAGAGAATGGAGAGACTTCGAGTAGCATATCAATCCTGAGTAAAATGATGTGGTATGCATACATTTTAGTTTGGACTGTGAAACTGGGTGAAAGAGAACTTGGATGCTCTTTCTTTCATAAAATTTCAACGATTGATTTCCAGTATGTATACATATTCCGTAAAATATCTAAGAATACTGTATTTCAACAGACCCCCAAAATGTTTAGTTTACACTCTCATAGTATCCCGCATCGCACGTTCACGCGCAGCCCTTAAAACCGATTCTGGAGGGTAGGACTTCCTACTCCGTTCGAGTGCTCTTGCAGCTTCTGTAAGCCAAGTTTGAGAGGCAAGCACTTCTGATGGTGGAACGTAATGATTTTCTGGTGCGTGTCCGTATTGACGACTTCGTCTTATTGCCAAAGCCAGGTTTCCTGGAAAAATGGTATAATTAGTGTATCGAGAATTATTTCACTGGACAATTTTAATAAATTACAGTCAAAATTTTCATACGCTTTAATGGTCCCATCTTGTAAGATTTTACGATAAGCATGATGCCCAGTACTATTGAAGTAAGGATGAGTATTGCAATAAGTGGTATGAGGAAAGAATATGCACCGTGAGATGCAAAAATATCTGTTAAGAAAGTCAGTCACTCATCAAAATCTTTTCTTAATATTCCCTACAGATTTTGGCCGGAAGTTATCACACACGAGCTTTATTTAGTGTACACTTTCATACTAGAAATCGTAGTATATAGGCTGGATGAAGGGGTCGTTGAAGGCGGAGGTGCTGGGCGTAATGTTACACTTAATGTAGCTCGCGTAGGTGGGAACCTGGGCGGGCTGCTTGGCAATGGTCGAGGAGAAAGATCCTCATTTGGAAAGAATCTTGATGATTCAAGTTTATCCCATCTTGTTATACAGTATTTTTAATGCCTCATAATTTAAGAGCTCTAATTAGTTCAGCTTTTGCCGAAAACTTACCCCCAGATACACTTGTAACATCTGTAATAGTCATCCAACCTCCGTACGAGGCAAATTAGCTTTCCATTGTAGGAGTAGAGTTGACAACTTGGACGTAATGTTTCAAAAGGGCTCAAGGTTGTGAAATTTACTCCAGCCATGAATGAATCCGCAATTAAATTCAGTATACTCACTGAATTCTCTCAAAAGTTTAGTTCACTTAATTAATCATTTGATTTTAGAACTGGAAAGGATTTAAAAATACTTTTTCGCGGAAGCCTTCCAGTGTAAAGCCCGATTTCCAGGATTTTCTCGATGAATTAACTAGTATTATTCCTTACTTTGAATGTTATAACAAGAATCTTATTTTCTGCTGGTAAGGAAAACTTATCTGGAACTTGTAATTTTGGTTGTCTTGTCCTGCTTCTTAATCTCATGCGTCATTTGTGGCTAACCTAAATGGCAACCACAATGATCCAGAGATATTTTCATACCCACAAAGGAAACCTACTTGCGTCAGATAATTTGCCACTGCCAGTACATATTAATCATTATATGTGAAGTAAAAACCAAAAAATATCCCTTAGTTCATTTTTACTAATTGTCTTTCCACTACGACTTGAGCTATTGCCTTGTGGAAGCCACTTCCTCGAACCATTTTCCTAAAATAACCTCTTAATGATCAATATTGTTAGGGTTCATAACATACGTAACGGCATTTATTTTCCGCATATAAAAATTGTGTATCTGGATTTAAGTGAACTTTATCTATTTCACAGAACAAAATATTAATATGAGAATATTTTATGCACTCACATTTACCTAAAAAATATATTGGCTTGTATATGGGGCATTANAGAATATTTTATGCACTCACATTTACCTAAAAAATATATTGGCTTGTATATGGGGCATTATGAGATTCAGGGTTAACAGTAATTATAATTATAAACATACACATTTACAAATACTTATGCCCCTAAACTAAATAGAGAAAGTGTCTGAACAATATACTCCATCGTGAGTGTTATCTTGAATCCAGTCGATGTAGGATGAAACCCTGGAGAAAATCGAAGGAAAACCTGATACTGAACAGCCTTCACCATGGCTGATAATTCCAACCTATTAATGCGTAAAAAGATAACATCGTTTCAAGTAAAAATTAAATCTGAAGTTAGAACATTTTGATCAGATCAGAAATGGACTTGCCTGAGTGTATGCGTCTCCAATGCTTTCTTTTACTATCAGAGGCCCTCCGCTGTCACCTTTGCAAGGCTAAATTAATCACAACCGAATTAATTTCAAACATCATTCATAACTTTTCTAGAAAATTGAAGGTTTCCATAATTCACACTTACATCCACTCCATTTCTATCTGAAGTTAGAACATTTTGATCAGATCAGAAATGGACTTACCTGAGTGTATGCGTCTCCAATGCTTTCTTTTACTATCAATGGCCCTCCGCTGTCACCTTTGCAAGGCTACATTAATCACAACCGAATTAATTTCAAACATCATTCATAATGTTTCCAGAAAGTGGAAGGTTTCCATAATTCACACTTACATCCACTCCATTTCTCCCATTCCCTTTGATTGATGCGCAAATCATATTGTCTGTTATTGGGATATCAACAGAGGAATAGTTCTTCATGCAGATTTCATTTGACACGATAGTCGCCTGGTATTGCATTTTAAAATACATTTTATTGTGGAAATCTTCATAGGTGGAAGCAATATAGAAAAATGTGATAGTAAAGTTGGTCACTACTTTAGCCTCTTTTAAAGCATCTTCGGTGGGTTCAGTCAAATTGAAAGAACCCCATCCAGTAATAAAACCACAATCTCCGTCTAAAGATTTTTTCGGTTGCCCTAGACAAATTGGTCGAATGTCATGAGTGAACTTGACCCGTTCGGTAAGCTTTATTAGACAAATGTCGTTGTCTGCTGAGTCAAAGTCGAATCTACAAAATCATTTAACCAGAGTTTACTAATCCTAATGATCTATAAATAAAATATATTGGCATTGGCACTGGCTTGATTATTACAGTGGGTGGCTGAAAACTCTACGAATTCCTAAATTCAGAAAGGATGTCCCATTTTCTATAAAGTTTGTTCCCAAGTATATTCGGAAGTTGTGAACTCCCGTATCCAACATGTCAGGAATACAATGAGCTACAACAACCGAAAAACCCCATATTTGATTTTTTTGTGGAAATTTTAGAAGAGGTGAAAATTAAATGTTTTTGCTCACCTGCAGTCAATACGTATCTGGCATGTTGGCAGAAAAACAGAGTTTATTAAATTGAAATACATCATAAAGTTTAATATTAATATAAAATTTTATACCTGTCGTTTATCAAAGTAGCACCGCAGTATGCTTCAGGTTTTTCTGAGATCTGATTTCAAAAACCAATTAAAATTAGCTGGGATGTTGCGGATTTTATACATTTAATTGTGGATCTTAATATTACCGTAATATTGACAATGGATGCCATCCATGGCCTAATTCGGAAATTGATCATAAAACAAAAGCTTCTTAGTATTTAGTAATAGGAAGCAGTAAAAGCGTTAAAGATTTTGTGCTTGATTAGAAAAATCTGTACCATGCATGATCCTCTGGAAAATTTCCCTTTGGCAAAACAAGTACTTCATCATGATTCCTGACGCCGCAACTACAATCCCTTTCTCTTCTGCAACATTTTAAAATTAAAGATGTTGAGGAACAAATGTTTATGATGGATAAAATAACTGGATTAGAATTATAAAAATAAGCGTTTTCACATATTTCTCCTAATTTTGGCTGCCTCCAAAACTGAACCGAAAATGGCCAGTAAAATCACTTGTATTGTAAGATACATTTTATGATCCCCCGAAATATCACTGGAACCTCACATTTGTCTAAATCGTTACGGGTACTTTTACAGACGGAATCCTTAGTTTCTTTTCAGACCCAAAGTTACGCCTTCCAACCTGCCCTTCCTCAACAATTACTAAAAAAATACTCTTGGAAAATGATTTCTACATCCCTGGTTTTGCCACAACCTCTAACATAAAAATCGTTACAAAGAGTTATGTATTGCTTCATGATTTGCAAAATCGAACGCATCCTTCCTTCTCACTAATATTCATATTTTAAGTAATGGACTAATTACAATTTGAAATCAATTAGGATATGATTAGAAACAATAGGTTGAAGCCACAAATAGGCAGCATGAAGAGAGTACCTGAAACGTTCTCCAAGTAAAAGGTAATTTGTAATTTTTATTTTCATATAAATTGCTCATGTTTACTGATGGCTAATTTTAGCTTGAGGAAAATCTCAAGAAAATCAAAAGTTCTAAAATGGTCAGTGTTACTGCTGTCTTGATCGTTGATGGTGGTCTTAGTTTACGTTGTAGATTGTTTGTCGGATGATTTGTAATGATTAGCTTATAATGCGAATGTGAAATTTAATGAACATGAACTATTGCTAACTGCTAGCGAAGTCATTTCATGGAAACCGATATGTACTTGAATTTTCGCTACCATTTCGGATGTTCCAAAAAACCTTGAAAATTTTACTGTGTACCTAATACCTACTATATTTATATTTTGGTTTGTCCAGGTTAATCAACTTCTTAATCATGAAGAGAGTGAACTAAATACAATAGTAGTACATATATGCATGGTCAAAGAAGATTAGCTCTACTTTATATAAAAAGATGATAAATAGTAGAATAATGCCAAACCTTTTTTGGAGTTAGAAGAAGTGATAGGTTAGATTTAATTAGGGTCTCAAATACATACATAATCTAGTCACAATAGGAAAGTCGATATCAGATTAAATCTTAACAATTCTCATTTGAGCCATATGGGATTCACAAATTATATAACTGACCACGATCATTCTGGCTGGTTAATAAAAATGATGTGCATTGCTGCTATCCTTGTTCGCAATATGCATGGCTATGGAGCTCAAAAGCTCAGTTTAAAGGCCATTACTTTCACGTCCCTTTCCTGAAGGCATTCATAAAGGTAACAACGCTGCAGAACGACCTTCATGTCATCAACTATGCAGCTTTACTGAAAACAATCGTTTAGTCATGTGAAGCAAGAGCAACAAGCAAGAACTTCTTATTGATGCAATCGCCAATGATCTCACAAAATCGCAAGAACTTACAACACTACCATCACGTTTTTTAACTCAAACTCCATACAGCATTTGTGGGAATTTGATGAAGACATCAACGTTGTACTACCTATGTATTGTAGTTTTTTGTTGAAAGTTTCATGTAATTTCCAACCAGAAATTCCTTGTTGTTTGCTGTTTGCCACTCGCAATCCTAAACACGCAAGTTTTTTTAGATTGTTCAAAAAGCTTTAACGTTATTGTTCTACCATGATCTCCACAAGCTGGCTGATTTTTACAATCGTGTCTGTGACATTTTTAGAATGGCACTTAACTGTCGGCGGTTAGTGTCAATATAAATTATATAGTGTCTTTCATACCAATTACGAACTAATTATTCTGATTGAATTTGTACTTTAGCTGTATTTAACGTTTTCCAGAATGGAAAAGGATAGAGAATCCATGTCTGTGCAAAGAGTTCCGTTGTAACAATGGCGTGTTTTGTCTACATGCTTCGAAAGTATGCAATGGAGTTCCTGACTGTATAGGAGGGGAAGATGAGAAGGGATATAATGGTACTGGAAAATGTGTCCGCAGGAGAGCAAAGTGTGGGTCAGTCAGTGCAATTTAATTTATATGAAAGGGTCTTCTAGAAAATGAAATTGAATTGTAATTTACGTTTAAAATTTTTTAGAGAAGACGAATTCAAGTGTAAATTTGGAGACTGCATTAAACTTGAAAAGGTTTGTGATGGAACGATAGACTGTTGGGGAGCGGTAGACGAAGCCACCGATTTTTGCACATGGGTTCATGGAACTGAGGCTGAGGGAAATCATGTTTCATAAACTCTTCAAAGGTTAGCATTAAAATATGCCGATTTTCTTACTTTAATTGATTTTTTAAAATGAAATTAAAATGACTTTTGACAGTAAGTTGCGTCTTCGGTATTCTCTTGTATCCATTTCAAGTATGAGTTGACTCGGGTATACACTCCAGGAAAATTTGGATTTGCGCAGCCCATACCAAACGATACGATTCCAATCTTTGAACAAATAAAGTTAATAAAGTATTCTTCAACATTTCAACATGCATTTTTTTCTGAATGGCCGAAGTTTTAAAAAGAACCTGGGAGAAAAGTTTACTCTTGGGATTCAATATCAGTAAAGGCCCTCCTGAATCACCTAATTGCCGTCAATTAATAGTCAGATTTATGATTTATCACTTGAGAAGAGACAATAGGCTGAATAACTTACCTTGACAAGAATCTCTGGAAGGCATTCTATCTGAAGCGCATAGCATGGTTCCTAATATCTTGACATTTTTTGTTGAGTAGTTCTTAGCGCAGTATGCATTGTTGATAACCTTCACCTGTAGAATATTTTGCAAAGTTAACAACATTTGCAATTCAATGATTTACTGCTAAATACATACCTTCACTTGGCGCAACTTGTCCACACCGCTCCCTCCCTCTTTGATGGTACCCCATCCCACAACGGTACTTGATAGACCAACGTAGGGTGACATGCTTTGCTTCAAACAAACTGGCCAAACCCTCCCGGAGAAGACCACCGGTTCATTTAATTTGAGTAAGGCTAAGTCATTTTCCAAAGTTTCTGGAACAAAGCTAATGAATCACTTCAGCCACTATATCGCCTTCATTTAATTTAACAATAAAGTCTATTAGTTCTCACTTTGGATGCATTATTACTTCACTAATATTCAGCTTAATAGAGCTAGTGTCAGAAATTGAGTTTGTTCCTAGATAAGCTTGATAATTTTCTAAGCCTTGTTCCTCCATTTCTACTACGCAATGACTAGCCGTTAGGAGATACCTACGGAGGACAAGATTAGAAGTCATTTTATCATAACAATTTAGTTCATTTAAGTGCATCTCCAAAATTAAATTCTTACTGTGTATTGATTAAGCTGGAGCCACAGAATTGCTTTGGTGGCGATTCTCCAGTCTACACAAAGATTCATCACACTTTTGGAATTCCTAATGTAAACATATTTATACGTTAGCTTACAGTTACGCTTCTTACATAAATTAAAGGTACAGTCCATGGCCAATAATGATCTTTAGCTAACTGGCCACCCACAATTTTTGCTTCTTCGGGTCTCATTCCGCAGGTACAATTTTCTCTGTAATTACTATAAGCCTAAATTAAATAATTTTCAAGGAATTTTCGCCAAATATTTATTCTTACATTCGTAGGGACAATTCTGAGGAAAATGTTAATCCTTTCACAAAAACTAACATGAGTATAATTTTTGTTATACAGTTCCAAGACATAATTTCCAGATTTGGAGTCACAAGACTATTGTTTAAGATAAGCAAAGTTTTCAGCTTCAAAGCTAAAACTGAACTAAAGAATCCATCATCTCATGTTCATTATAACAAGCGGAAATGCAATAGACGATACCCTGAAGCTTCTTTATATTCTTTTATTAAAATGAAAGGCTGTAATTACATAATTTGTAACAATGAAATGTGCAGACATTGAAGCCATTCCAGCATCAACTTTACCCAATCTATGAATTTAGACAGGTGAAATTGTAGCACAATGCCTCCTACTTAATTTGCATACAACTGAAAAACGGAAATCATCCGTTTAGCCTGACTTCATAGGTATAAAATCTGCTGGAAGAAATGACGCAAAGCCCATGATCCATCGTTCATTATTCTCTTTTTATCTCATTCATTAACTATTAAAGTGTATGACTAATAATTTAGTGCACTCCAGACTTAATCTTGTTTTGCTCCTGCAGTAAATTCCACCTCTTTGATAAAATGTCATGATTCATGACAAAAATTCCTAGAAAAATATACTTATCTAATCTTATCAACCCACGCGAAACTAAAGTCAATCAGAATCTGAATGAGTCAAAGGAGTGACATGATACCATCCCATACAATATCAGTTAACTCCGTCCATCATTACATGAACAAAGAGAAATTGCCTAAATACACTAACCTCTGGCTACACCAGAGAACAGGTAAAGTATAATCAGTCACCATCACCATAGATTTTTTCCTCTTGAGTCAAATCACTCGTGGGAGGCTGAAGTACGCAAAGCAAACAAAATTCCGTTTTCCTAAAAGAAAAATAAACAGCATATATCACAGAATATCTTTTATCCATCATCACGTTTATTTAGATACACTAGAGCTTTTCGCAAATGTATATACGAGTAATGTAAAAGGGGATGTAGGATCACCTCGAAAAAAAAACAATTAAATTTTTTGGTAGATCATAAACGCTTGGTCTGCACATATCCTATTTGTGAATCTGTACTTTGACTAAAATTTAGACTAGTTTCATTATAGTAATTTCGGTAGACTTAAAGTGGGTTAGTCGGTAGTCCGTTTGGAGGGTGTTGAGCGTAGTCAAGTTGTACATAGCTTAGGTAGGATTAGAGTGAGATTTAAAAGGGTCGGTTAAATGGCAACTAGTGTCCTATCGAGAAACGTTGTAACCCAGATTTTCGGATCGGACTTTGCATCCTCGTTGGACCATGGATGGAATATTGAAAATGGAGGCTCTGCCGGAGAAACCAGTAAAGGAATGTCGTTACCCTCCGCTAAAGAAAACTTAATCAATGCGTCGAATCCTATAAGCTTAATTCATTCTAATCAAGATGGTCTGAAGCCTAACAAAAGTCCACGGACTAATCCCCCCACGGAAATGGAAGTAGATGAGATGGAAAAGAGGAGAAAAATTGATACGTAAGCTGTTAAAGTG
>JAANSQ010001618.1:0-14470 GCA_036850885.1 Lepidocyrtinus dapeste
ATGATTGTAAGAATTGATTTGGAAAATGCCAAACAAAACACCTTTGAGTAGTTTTACAAAAAATTGACTACAAGGCAATATGATATGACGTCTGTACAATTAACCGGAATTTCATTTTCCAACTCAGAACAGAATAAAGTCTTGTTAGATACATATAAATTTAGAAAGCAAAGCTTTAACTCTTCTACTTGAATTATTATTTGTAAAGTACAACAAACATAATAAAATACTTTACATGATGGGAATTGTTGAAGCGCGATTTAAGTGCTTTTTCCATTTCCTTGTCTATAAGGTGGAAATGGGGAGAACGGGTTTTTTCATTTGAGATGACTTACTGTGAGTAAATTTAAGTACGCGAAACTGCAGCTCAGTATCGCATAAACCGATTTTTTTTAAAAAAAGTTTGTGATGCTGTTAATTTTGGTAAGATACTACACAGCTCCCTACCCTATGCACTACTACTCCATTCAAGGAATCAGGCAGTGTTGTAATCTTGTAATACTAAAAAGAAAAAAGATGTAAACGTAGGTCTACCTACATCAACAAAGTTGCTTCATTCGATAGTTAAAAGTTAAACTGACGAAAAACATATATTATGAGTATAAAACCTTATATATGCTTAATTTTAAGGCAAGAAAACTGGACGAAATACTGAATAAAAATAAAGCTAAAATTTAAAACATCATCAAAGTCTACTTCATTAACTAACCCGCAATCATTTGATTTCTTTTACAAATCAAATATGTCATTAAATAAAATATTTTTTTGGAATCATTCTTACCTTTTCAATTTGGTCTTCTGGTAAGACTGAAAATGATAAGCGTACGAAAGGACATGGTTTCTCCCTCTCCGGAATAAACTCACGGCCGGGTAGTGCCAATATTTTCTTTTCAGGCCCGTGCTTTATCAGCATGTCGTAGCTGTTCGCAATCCCAACTAATTTCAACCACAAGAACATTCCACCCTTCGGCGTAGACCAGAGAGCTAAGCCTAAACGGTTTGGAAATGGATGATGATAAAAAATTAACTTCTCATGTTCATACAACTTGCCCCATATCCAACTCTTACATGAGACCGACTTTGGTTTAGAGGAAAAAAACATCGTAATTTGCAAATAGGAAAAATTTAAACGAAAATAAGAAATGACACTTCGAAAGTTCAAAGCTTAAAACAGCGCTTTCTGACAGAGTGAATTATTACTGAACGAATTTCACCTGTCAGATGCTTCTCAGCTGCAGCTAACATCAAATCTCGTCTTTTTCTGTACAGAGACTTTACTCGATCAATATGTTTGGTGAAGCCCTCAGGACCCCAATTTTGTAGAACTCCATTCACCAACACCTATGTATATCAAATAAATAAAAAATCATTTAAAATTCTCCAAACTACTTATCTCACCCAAACCACCAAATAAACACATTCGCCCTAGGAGATGCTAAACGCAAACGTGGCATTAGCTCATGTTATGAGCATTTGATTCTAGGCAAACTATCCAGAAGCTTTGAGGAACAAAACGGTTAAATCATATTTGGCATCATACTGTTACTCTCGTAAGCCATGCGTGCATGTTTCTAAAGCATTTCGCTCAACTGAAGATTTGCACATTATTGTTTGATTTTATTATCTTTTTTTTGTGGTCAGTTCCATTCGATGTTGCTCAAGATAAGATACGGTTTCAATTTCCATTCTTATGAAAAGACCGGTAGTTGAACGAAGTGTGCTTTTACAGCATACTTTCATCGGAGCATGCAGACAGAAGCCTTCCTCATTTTCTTCCGTATCTGTACACTATTCTTACGACAAGGGCAAGAAAAAAAGTGAAATGTTTAGAGGTGGAACGAAGCGATACGATTCCGAGGAATCTTTCCTACAGGAAAAGCTAATAAATTTAGAAAGTCATTATAAGAGAAACAGCACCAGCCCATTCCGCCGGTACTAGTACTCCTAAAGTAATCTATCACGTGTAGCTGACTCATTCCTCCCTGGTCAGCCTTTATGCCATGGCTCATGAAATTTAAGCCATGTCGAACAGGAAAAATGAGATAGGTGCAATAAAATATCTATACAGAAATTAAATCTGCTGATTTAGCCTGGTTAAATGAATACAGACGCTCTTTTTGCCTTCCATAAAATGGAAAGAATAAATAAGTGTTATGTTTTTGCCACTATATCCCTTTACAAGATATATCTTTTTACTAATGATAATCCGAAGTAAAGTGATAATGACTGCGGAATGGGGAGGAGGAACGAGTTTCCTGTACAAGAAAGAGAAACATAAATCGTTTTTAATATGCAAGATGGGCATGGATGAGTGCATACCTGTGATAAAGAAGATGCATGAAGTATGGAATGCTGAAGTCGAAGTTCCAACGCGCGTATCATATCTTTCGGTCCAGTGGCGAATCCGACCCGCAGTCCGGAGCTTAAAACTTTTGAGAAAGAGTCAAATCTGATCACACGTCCATCCACATCCAAAGAGAGAAAGGAAGTAGGGTCTTCCTAAATGAAAAGGAGGGGTAAATGAAAAAAAAATATGTAACGTGATTATGCATGCTACTTTCCTTTATTTTTCTTTGTGAGGAGCTTTTTCTCTCCGCTCAAAAAACTCCAACTTGCCCCTAAATCTTATCAGTCCCATAAAATCTAGCAAGATTCATCATGATTGATGATAGAAGGAGTAAGAATAAAAGAAAGCAACAATTTTAGCTAGATCCCTCCGCGAATTTTCTACGGACTACATTATTTTTTATTCTAAAAATCCTCAAGGAAATGGAATGGAATGAAAACGAAACAGAAAACATGGGTATCAAAATCCATGAAAATTGGGACAAGGGAAGTATCTCTTTGAGGGTGGTTCAAAAACATAGGATACAGATACAGTCCAGTAACGGACGAAAAGTACCTCAACAACAGTTTTTTTTTTGAACATTATCGTTCTCCTCTATACTCTACACCTCCAATTCATTTTACATCATTTACAACTTTTCCTAGATGGAATAGAGTAAAAGGTAGGTCTAGTTGGATTCATAGAACTAGACAAGAGCTTTATTTTAAGGTTGTTATATTAGATTACCTGTAAGAAATGCAAGAAATAGTAGGGATCATCCTCGAGTACCAAGAGATCGTACTGCTGAGCGATTCTATAAATCTCTTTTTTTCTCTGTTTTGGAATAACAATTCCGCTGGGATTCCCTCCCGTTGGATTCACATAAAGTATCTGCAAAATGTGTAAATAAATAAAACAGATCGAAAGAAAAAAGAGAGCATACTTGGGGCAACTAGACTATTTCTAAGAGAGGACTAGCTAACTTTACACGAATAACGGCACGGCAAGAACATAAAACTTTGGTTGGTTGACTCCATATATTTATGTTTGTTAGGAAAGAGAATTTTATATCATCCACCTTGAAATTAGCGAAAGCAGGGGAAATAAAAAACTCTTCTGACTTTACTTCATGATGGTTATACTGTGAAAACTACTAAAGTACATTTGGAGTGCAAAATAAACAAGTTGAACTCTAGCTTAGGTTTACATTGATCTTTGCAAAAAAATAACATCAAATTCTTACACTTCACGTTTTTAACAATTATCCCCGAATAAAGGCTACACATTTAGTTTTTACGAGTGAGTCTTAGTGTGAAAAGTGAAAGACTCGAGACATTGAGACCAAGGGATTAATAAAGTACAAACACTCGGAATGTTTCATTTGCATTTTTAAGCATAATATCATGCTTATATTCCTGTTAAAAATACAACAACCTAAATAAATAAATAAATAAAAGCTCGCCAGGGTAAAAGGGTTTACTTTTAAGCAAAATGTTGCCAACTCGAGTCGAGAATTTTATTAGTTTAGGTAATTTTAATGCTAATAGTATGTAAATTATGGTAATTAAAAGTTACTTTTGGCTTCCTAAAATTAGAGGACGCCTCTCCGCTGCTGTAATATTGCTCAAGCACTTTGGAAAGAATCTGTGGTTGCATTCCATCACTGTCTTCTGGTATGGCCAAATAAGTTGGTGATAATGGGTCCATCTAGAGAAGAAAGTGGAAGGGAATTGATGACGAAAGAGTTGAGAGTTGAGATCACAAAATGAAAATGGAGAAAGCATATTTTTCATACAATGCTTAGAGCGCTACTATAACAAGGTTCTGGGATAACAACTGGATCCCCTGGACTCAATATCATTTCTAAAATGGCACATAGCGCATTCTGGCTGCCGACAGTGACGATAAGGTCAGTTTCGTCCCAGGTTCGAGGTGGTGGAAAATGCCGATCTGCCAATTTCTTTAGCTCTTTCACAAGAGGTGGGTAGCTGATAATAAAAATTGGTCGTCTCATCACTTTTCCTATATTTTCAGGCTTAAGCTAAGGTTTATTAACACTTGTAGTTTGCATCAGTGCATGAAGTAAGCAGGCACTAGGCACGGGTAGAGAATAACAAAACTGGTAGTTTGGATAGGTAATTTAAAAGGGTAAAGACGAAATAAATACCCAAGAGTTGGCTGATACTGTAGTGCTGCTCTAAGCTCAGCACCGGAAAGCTTCAAGCTCGTGCTTCCATCATCGTCAATTTGTACGTCGACAGAAGTGAACGGGAAAAGCTGAGGATTTGGAAGACCGCCTGCCATAAATATTGTGTCCGGGTCAGCCGTGGCTAGCATCTTTGCTAAAAAAAACATGAAGACGATTTGTATTCAAGCCGAGAATTTCTCACTATTCCTTAGTAAATTATATAATTTAGTGTTCATTGCAAATAAGTAAAATCGGTAAAATGTACTCGGAAACCATAGATTTCTAAACATGGAGAAAAAATTTCAATTCAATACAATCTCCTTCTAACTAACTTTATATTAATAACCTTCTTGCATGGAATTTTTACACCTGATTTACTTCACTTTTTTCTGGAAATACTAATTTGTATGAACATAGGCCGAGAGTTTGAAAATTCTTTCATGTACATATTTCTAACACATTTAATGATTTTAAAATAAGTGTAACATGCAACCAAAAACTCGCTAGCGCTAAATCTTCTAACTTTTCCACACAAAATATGAAACAGTCCTAGTTAAGTAAATTAGAAAGAAATTTTTAAAATGTCGAGGCCATAATTTTTTATTTGCTAAGTAGTGCTATGTTCCTTCTGCCACGCTTGTTTCTTTGTGCAGCACACGTCGACGCAAGACGGAACAGGTTTGAGCCAGCCATGTGTTTCCTCAGCTGACTTAAACCATAAACACGAAGTGTTCGTTTTTGTGCAAATATATCAAATCACGCTGTTTGAACTGTGAATGGACTTGCGTGCGCATTTTATAATTTCTGTTAGGAACAACTAAAACTTCGATTCTTCTGATAAGTTCGAGTTTTCTGGCAGTTTGAAATAAAACTTGTTTTTTGTGCGATTAATTGTCAACGGGATGAAGTGATTCGCTAAAAAATTTACGTTGTAACGTTGTAAGTTGTGAATAACCAAGTAAATTAAATTATGAACTTACTCATCTCCCTTATTAAAGAAGGTTGACGTATCAAACTTTGTTCGTTCAGAAAGCGTTTGTAATCCTTAATCGGATTAACATTGCTTTCACTTGTTGTGCTCATTGTTGCAGAATTCGGCAAAATGTAACTTCCCCAATCCGGATTCTTGTAGCCGCAATTTATCGCAATTCCGTTTCGAACACTAGCTCTGAAAGCTAGCCACTTGCACACTGCACGCATTTAGTCTAGCTACTTGGTTATCAAAATATATTTTGGTGAGTCTAAAAATGTGAGCGAAATTATAAGGAAATATAGTAGAAATTGTATTAATCCACGACAAAATTGACCCGTAAGCCTTATCAATTCGATATCACATGTCATTTGGTTAATGCTAGGAGTCAAGTCATTAGTGCATGAGCTTAGTTGCATGACTCTATCTATATAAGCTTGTACAGTTCACTATACCGCAAGTAAAACGTAACAAGTTTAGCAGAAAATGATTATGGAATTACGTAATGTATTATACGAAAATGTACTCACGTTGGAAAGACTTAATGCTGTGCATGTGCATACGCTTAAATTCAGGTGGTGTGTTCTGAAAAGTTGTCTTTGTAAATTCTCTGTCCAATTGATTACATGATGCTTTGCGTTTGCTCAACTCGCATCAAAGGATTTTCTTTCAGAAGATCACATTTGCATGGCATGCAAATTTCTGCATGAATTTTATTATCATTTAAGTATTAACTCACTTCGCACTGAAATTTTGTGATGTAGTATTGATAGGTTGAATGCCTCTTTTGGTTCTTTATCTGGTTTTTAATTAATTATTGTTGATAAGATTGATGAATGATATATTTAATGCATATTTACTGTTGTCTTTTACGTATCTAAAATAATTCTGGTAAGATGAATCGACTCTCGACGCTGGCATTCGTTCCCAAACATGGACCCCCAACTATTACGGACATCACCAAATTAAGTAACTTTGTCAGTTCAATGTCGAGAATTTTCGTATTGACAGGTTTGAGTAGTACATGAATCCAAACAAATTAAACTTGCTAGCAATGTACAAATATGATTCGCAAAAATTTCTTTACATTAAAGGAGCCGGAGTCTCAACAGAAAGTGGAATTCCGGATTATCGTTCTGAGAATGTTGGTTTGTATGCCAGGTCAAACCATCGTCCCATGACGATTCAGGAGTTTATGTCATCCCGTGAAGCTCAACGACGATATTGGGCAAGGAACTTTTTTGGTTGGCCAAGATTTGCTGCGTTGACGCCAAATAAGGCCCACTTGGCAATTAGAGATTGGGAGTTAGCTGGTAAACTAAACGCGCTTGTCACTCAAAATGTTGACGGACTTCATCAGAAAGCTGGTAGTGAAGATGCAGTGGAACTTCATGGAACAGGGCATTTAGTCATTTGTATGCAATGTGACTATCAAATAAAAAGAAGCTTGTTTCAAAACGTGCTATTAGACTTAAATCTTCATTTGGAAGCTGTTCCAAGCCAAAATGAAATCAGACCTGATGGAGACATTGATTTGATGCAGGTATTACTTCTAACTGGTAACGATGGTGGCAATTTAAGTTGAATTTTTTTATATCAATTTTATGTTCTCTAATTTCAGGCTATTGTTGACCAGTTCGTACTACCGCCTTGTCCAAAGTGCTCGACGGGAGCTCTAAAGCCTCACATTGTTTTCTTTGGAGATAACGTTCCTAAAACTAGAGTTGATCAAATCCATGGTATTGTAATAGTACCTAACCTAAACCTTACCAACCGGCACAGCATTAGATTAATTAAAACTTGAATGAGTCAATGATTTCTAATTGCCCTTTTTCTTGTGTCATTACAGACAAACTTACTTCCAGTGACAGCTTGCTAGTGATAGGTTCATCTCTTCAAACATTCTCATCATTTCGGTATATACTTGCTGCAAGGCAGGCCAATATGCCAATAGCGATCATTAATCTAGGACCGACTAGAGCAGACAATTTATGTAATTTTAAACTAGCATGTAGAGCGGGCGAGCTTTTACCAATTATTAAAATTTAGCTTATACAATTAAGCAATGGTGTTATTTTAACATTGTCCAACCAATATATTTTTAATTCAGGAAGAATTAAACCATGTTGATCAGACTGATTAAAAAAGTTCAAGATGTGATGACTTTATTGTTGTTCTAGACATTTTTTCTCATCTAATAAAATGATGTTACTACTACTACTAATCCCTTTTACATAAATACCCATCCGAAATTTTCCTTAACGTAAAAATCACGCATATCGTCTCCTCACAGCACTGTTTATATGCAAAATTATATTGTGTATGTGAATAATTAATTAAGCGTGGGGAAAGTAAAACTTGTTTTCTCAATGTTTAGCGCTATAAAGTACTTACACATTAATTAAGTAATGAAACCTAGCTGCCCCAAGCTGTTTAGTCATTGCTCAATGCCATTACTCATAGGTAAATGAAAGGAAATACATGCACGATATTGTTTCACATTTCCCCGTTTGAAGCGCATGAAGTCAAGCCATATTTGTTTATCCTGCTCATTTACAGAGTTTACGATTTTATCGTTCACGACTGCTTGAGGATAAGTTTGTAAACGCTTAGCAGACGAGTTGGTTTTAACATTCTGTGAATCGGTTTCCCAAACAAAATTTTATTCCAGTCAACGGAACAATTCTTTTTATCTGGCAGCACTAAATTCAACAGTACTCTAAAAGAGGTAAGAAGAATTAAAGCATTTGTTGGCATCTACTGACTAGTAATATTCGAAATTTATTTGATTTGCAATTGATTTGTTTTAAACTTGAATTGAAATTGTAGAAAGTTTTTGAAATCACTTCTTGGTGGACTTGATTTTTAACCTATTCGGATTCTTATCGCTGATCTTCCTATACAGGGTGAGTTTCTTAATTACAGTTGCAAATAAAGTGATCCAAACTGAAATGCAACAACCGTTATACATTTTTAGTTATTTTAAAAACTATTTATTCATGCCTGTTTGTATGCAAGATATTGTAAGGATTTAAATTGAAAACAAGCTTATATAATTAAGTTTTTGTCAAACAATATTTATATCTACACTATTTCAAAAGTTAATCAAACTTGAAAATTTTCTCTTGAAAACCCATCTACAAAAGCGAAAATTTTTTCTTTAATTTTCAGTGAAGTTTTCTAAATCCCACATACATGAAAACCTACATAAACTAACGTACTAATTTTGTTGGCAAAACCCTGCTGTTTGTATCAAGGCCTTTTATAGCGTGAAAGTGTAATTAGTTATAATTATGTTTATGATAACATATGTTGAGCTCTTGAGCTACATCTCATTTGTGAATCTTTATTTTAAAAAGCTTCAATAATTTATTCTCCATAAGTCTAGCTATGTTCCCTAGCCATTTAAATCCGCACCATTTGCTTCAAAGAAACAGGACCGAATGAATAGAAGTTTAAAATGCCATATAAATGTGTTTTCATTTTGTCGAACTTGAAACTGGCAATCTAGTCTATATTACATAAGCAGTGAAATAAATTAATCAAAGTTCTGTAATTCTTTTTTTTAGACAAAATTTCGTAAGAAATGAACCCAACGGACTCCACGCTCAAAATGCCCTCGCCCAAGATCTCTGTAACTTACTTCCGACGGAGGACTGGACGACGCAATCGAATTGGATTGTTAAGGAAAGGTAGCGATAAGTCCACAATGGACCCCATGTGCACTTATAAATGTCCTGAGAGTGAGGGAAAACGTGGCTCACGCATGGTGCGTTCAAGCTTCAAATGGCTCAAAACAAAATTCACTAATGCATTCATCGCATTCATGGAGCTTTTCTAGAAGGCCACTTCCAGAGATCAAACACAGAGTACGTTTGTTTTTGCTTATCCAAACCTACATATTCTTCTATGTTTTAACACATCCTTCATTAATTCATTGATACAGGTTGTAGGAGAAGGCCATTTTGTAAGATGAATCACCTCCACATATTTATTTAGTACCAATAAAGAGGATAGATTCGGACACGATTGGGACTTTAAAAATAAGGCTACTAATTAACTTCGCTCTCAATTAACACGTAACTTATTTCATAAATCAGTAATCCACTACTGCTAATTGTTCATTACGTGTATTGGTTGTGTAAGGTTCTTGTTGAAAGTTTATGAAACCCCGCACCGAACGAAAATTTTTCAAAGATTTAATGAACAATTATCGGCGGAGTTTTGATTGATGGAATTTTGTTTATTGAGAGCCGAATTATCGCGACTACAAAACAAATTTTGCATAAAATTACGTCACTTTACGAATGAAAGTCCCAATCGTGTCCGAACTCCGAACAAATCAGTAAGATGTAAATTATTTTGTATCCAGTTTTAGTTGAACAATTTTTGCTTGTCTGTCAATCCAAATTCAAGAGTTACTTTATTGTGCCATTAAAATCAGAAGGAAAATTGAATAATAAATAAAAACAACTTAAATTTTATGAATAGCGTGTAATATTGATAAGCCTATTACAATACACTGAACTTTTAACCATGCCTAAAACTTCGAAACTAATACATACTTCTTGGGCTAACTTGAATAATGGAGGCACTATCCTAACTGAAAAACAATACAAACAAAAGAGTCTTATTGTATGTATTCATGCAGTCAGTGGTCGAGCATGCATACAAATTACTAAACATATTTAGTCATTTCTATTCGCCAAATTTGCCCATTTAGGCGTTATCGATCATGTTACTTGAGTCTTTCGGGAACGGACTATAAAAAATAGGCTGAACTTCATAGAAGTCTACCTCGACAGCCCGGCTGTAAACAATAACAATATAAAGTCTTTCCAGGAACGCTCCCAATATCATAATTGTAGTCCCATGTCAGTTCAGTTCCAGCTTTTACATCCTTTTTGGTAAAGAATGCCACCCAAGGAAATCGGGGATCGTGGGTATCAACAAAGAGATTTTGAACAAAAACGTTTGGATCGCATGAATGCTGAAACGAAAAATTTTCACAGCACTTAGTATACCAACGGGTAAATAATTATAAACCTTATAAAAACTGAATTACTTACATTCAAGTATCTACCAAAATTGCCCATGCTCTTGGCGTCCATGATGTAGACGGACTCATCTTTACCAAAATATTCCCGGAGTGGAAGTCGCGGTGCGTTCTTTTGGTTCTTGGCACTTGAGCTGGCAGAGAAACTTGAATAAGCTTGCACATTTACGTCATCTAAAATTTCCAACAGTTTTCTTTCCTCAGTATTCCCATTCCCCACTGTATTTTTAAACTTAATCATTCAGATCGGTAGAAAATTTTAGTACTTTTTCTTACCATCATCGGAATCAGAATCTTCTTTGCTAGATCGTTTGGTTAACGTTGGAGCAGGCGATCCAATTCCAGAAGAGCTTGAAGACGAAGGAGAACTCGGTTTCGTCGAATCTGGCCCATGATGTTTCGCTCCATTCTTTGATCCAGATTTTCGAGCTACTGGTCGAGTTGCAGTTGACTGTGCTTGGCTAGGGGAAGAACTCGAACTAGAATATCCGTCATCTTTCCACAAGTAATAATCATAACACTCATTGAAATATTGGAACGTATAATAATCAATCAAAATTCTATTACTATGTAGGCACACCACAGATGTATACTTAAAAGCAACCTTGTACCAGCTGTACTTACCAAGCTTACGTTTTATTCCTCCGGTGGATTTCAATGCTTTTTGAACAGTCGATTTTTTGGCAACGAGCAGTGACTCTGTAACGTATGCAAATATTCTACCATTTAAATACTCGTAAATTTAATTACTCTGGTAATTATGTGTCTAAATATTAATTGATTTCTAAAATTAGTGCCAATTCGTATGCATACTCGGTTCCGTATTGTTTGTACTGCTCTGGTTACTGTTCTTCTCCTGTCTAGCATTTGACCTGGTTCCCGGTTCTTCAGTTTCTATATCCGTGCAATCGGACTCGTAGTCTTCCTTGATTTGCTCGTTACACTCTATAAAATCCAGTTCCGCCAAGTATTCATCTCCAACTTGTATTCCTGACTAAAATCACATGTTGTATTTTAATTCATGCTGAATAGACTAGAACTACCATGAACCCTGGCAAATGTAATAAAAAATCTCAGTAGTTTCATTATTTTATTTACCGCGTTGGCGCCTTCGTCAGTGAGAAGCTGACCTGTGTAAACATTAATGAACGATCCTTGAGGCATATCATGCAAAGTACGAACACCCCATCCTTTTGCTACAGTTTTGAATAACTGGATGGGCCATTTCACTTTATGTTGAACAACTCGGTTGAAGCATGTAGACTGGCATTTACATCTTGGATTTGTCAAGATTAATACATTTAGTAAGTAATTTAAAATTATTGACAGTTAACGTTCAGCGTGTAATTCGCCAATTTCAGACAATTTAAAATATACAGCTTACTTTCTATTACACTCGTATATTCCACTCAGAACGTGTTGCTTCAAACGTCGATTTTCATAACCTTCGAGTTTTGTGCCTTCTTTCTCCGCAATCTTGAATGACACTCCAGAGAGTGTCATTTGCCAGCATGCACACTTTTCTTTGTCCTACAGAATGATTGAAACATGAAACAACAAACAACTCGTGATTTTTTATAAAAATATACCCTTTCGTAACTTACCAGACAGTCATCTTCACAGTCACAGCAAGTTAAGAAACCAGGATCGTCATCTAGATGTACATCTGGGCCAGGTATTCTAGCTGTGATGTATTCCATGTAAAGTGGAAGTTCGTGATCCAACGAATTCACGCACGTAACAGGAGTCCATTCTTTCCCGTATGAGATATCCTGCGCCACATTTTAATTATTTAGAAGACCCTTTCAAAATCAATAATTATCTGATTGTTTTACTCGCTGATATTTCCTACCTTTAAAAATTCTATACGACGAAGTGGTTCAAATTCGTTGAGACAATCAATGTTCGGCTCCATAGAAAAAAAGTCTATCGGTATTTTAGCGTTTGTCAAGGTAATGTATGAGTGTATTTCTTCATAGCTTCCACACCGGACACCACATGGGGTGTGGTAATAAATTTTGTCTCTGTTCGCACCCGCTACTTCCCTATTGTATAAATGTTCAGATATTACCCAAATAATTATAATTACTTAACTTGATGTCCTAATACTGCCTTCAATTTTGACCTACAACTTACCGCGCCCATCCCAAATGGAATGGAATAGCTAATGGACTAACTTTACGGAATTTCTCTTCCTCATAGCTATATGCGCACGAGACCGTACAAATATGGTTGTGGAAAGGCCTAGGCGAAGGGCAGTCGTTTGGAATTTCTATTTTCTAAATTTCAAAACATACTCACGGTCACTTACAGGCGTACCCTTCACTAATAAATATTTCGCATTAAGGATTAATTAAATAAGTGATAAAAAAAACCTTACAATCATATTCCCCTCAGATTCTGCTTGAGTATTAATGGTTTCCCCATCTTTCGTTCGAATCACTTGTGGCTTCCCTTGTCCTCGAGAACCATCAAACCCGGTATGTTTTTTCGCTACTTTCTGTTGATCCTCCTCAATTCTGTTAACCTCAAACGAAAAATTTGTTCTCTGCAAGTACAAAATAGACATAATTTACTCAGTTCAATAAGAATTAATGCGCTTTTATGATGATTGTCATGAGTATATATGTAGTTTAATGAGAATTATTCATCACCCTTGAAGAATAAGTATGGCGCCTGGCAACAGTCAAAGTTGGCTTGGCCTGTAAGGATTTCAACCGAGAAAATAACGGCCCTAGTCTAGTGGAACCACGATATATCCATTCAAACTCTACACCGTCTGACTTTTTCAGGTACTGGACTTTCATTAGTGATCCATCCAAGTCAACAATTCTGGCAAAAAGCCACTGACCTAAAATCAAAACGGTCAATGTAATACGGGGTTCCTAGTTTTAATTAAGCTAAAATGGAGTTGAATTAATTTTACCATTTAGCTCTACGGTGAAGGTGGCTCCAATCTCAGCTCTAATCATATGACGATCGGGAAATTTTGTTAGGTAATCTTTTATGAAATCTTGAGAGTTTCTGTGAACATCTAGACACACATCAGGGGATGACTCCACTACAGGAAGAACTTCATGAGGGAGGACATACTGAGCATAACCATCATCAAAGAAAACCAGGTATCTTTAAAAAGAAAAAAATAAGTAGGTAATTACTATACACGGCACCAAATCATTGACGCTAATTAATGTTTCTAAAAAAACAACCAAAAAACGTACCGGAACTTATTAACATCTCTCGGGACTTCAGCTATGATTCCGGCGTAGAGCATCCCATCAACCTCAACATCAGTACTGAGTAGATCTTTAAACTTGGCTATGATTCGTGTGCCGACTGGTAGAGTGATTGAACTTGGTTTTTTGAATGCCAACTGCCGACCAGTTACATCTTTTAAGAAACAATCTGAGTCGTCGCTGCTTTTATTTCTAGGTTTTACTTTTTGCTGAAACTGTACCGTGTAAACCGTCTAGCAGACAAAAAGAAGAAAACCTGAATTTGTGATATGTATGAACATGTAAAAGATAAAGTTAACGATGCTCAATGCCCTTTTTTACCTACCGGACGACTTAGTAAGTTGCTTTGACAGATTTTAATAATTTTTGCCGGTAGCCAATAAAACAAAGAGTGTTTATGCATCGCATACACATCTTGACCCTCCTTAGGCTTTACAAAAATGAGTTTCCCTATTCGCCTATTATTAATAGCATTATTAGGTCCGACAGAAGGAGTTGTAGATGTTGGCTGCTGAACCTACACATTTTTTATTTGATTAGGGAAACTACGTCTGAAACATTGCCTTTGAATTTTGCTTCAAATTAAGATTTGTTCAACGAACCTCAGGTGCTTCTGCAGTTTCGCCTGTAAAAAAATGAAAAGGCAGAAATCAAAAATGCATGATCAATTACCAGATGATTTGACACCAGAACC
>JAANSQ010001619.1:0-14470 GCA_036850885.1 Lepidocyrtinus dapeste
TTGAATTCGGAGCTCTGAATCGTGTGTTTTTTTTCCGCCATCAGTGTATAGAAAGTGAAAGTTTATTTCTTGACACAAATTGTAAATTGATTGGACCATATAATTATTTTCTATCTATTTTCCTTTTCCAAGTTGGATGTCCTTACCAACATCAAAACTGACCGTGAAAGTAACTCCGATCACGTCATGGCTTGTACGCATTCAATCCTCCAACATGAAATTCTTACTGGAGAGATCACTCTCAATGTATTAGAGTACGTGTTTACCGGAAATGATCACAAACCTAGGACCGAGGAAGAGCAAAAAGAGTGGGTGACTAGAAAAAAGAAAATGGACACTTTCAGGCAAAGGCTGAAGGGAAAGGCAGCAATGGTTTCTGAAGAGGAAAGTGTCAGTAGCAAAACACCATCCAGCCTTTATCATATTACCAAGATTACTTTAACAATTTGTTTAATTTTAATAGCAAGCTAATCAAAGATTTAAGATTAAATAATTACCATTAGAGCATTTAAGCGCACTTGCCGTTTTTCTCCAGGCTCGCGGCATGGCTGTCATATTCTTTGCAAAAGGAAATAATCTTTGATCTTGATCATTCATACGCTGGCCTATACTTGACCTTGGCGATGTAAACTCGCATTTTATTCACAACTGCATTTAATCAGCACCCTAGCTTTGCATGAACGATGCCTTAATTAAGCATTAATTCGTTGCAGTCTGCAGCTGTTGAAGTATTTGTAGAAAGAACAAAAACTCATGTAAAGAAGCAAGTGGTCAATTTTTTGTCCGATGGGATATAGTCTATAGTGCGCCGTAAAGCTGCATGAATGAATGCTTTTGAAAAAAAGTTGCAGGAATAAGAACTAGACAAGTTGTTATCATTATCACGTAAGTATGTACGTTTTCTTGTTACCAGGAATTAATTTCTACTTAGAAACCTGCTTGTTTGTGGTCAGATTCAGAATACATCATTGCTACTCTAGAAAGGCAAATGAGGGGTACAAAGAGTTTTATATGACGCAAGACACAAACACACAAAGTGCATGAGTCAACCAAGAGGGATTAGTTGACTGTTGATTCATTCCATTGAGTTTTCTGAAAATACGAGGGTCTTGAATTATTTTGTGAAAAAAACGAATTGCTCGAGATTTCGTCCAACAAAATATAAACGAAAATATTTGAGTTAAATAAATTACGATTGTTTCTGAAGCCAGTCTATAGTCTCGTTATTTCAAAATGAGTTCAGACGATTTCCCTGCATGTTTAGTTAAGATTTGTTGTGAGCTTTCTTGCCGTCTTTGCTGTTTTCTTTGCGGTTAGTTTAGTTTCAAAATTAAAACTAAAGTTAGCTACAATTTTATACTTTGATTTGTGAACAATGAAATCAAAATAATTTTCTTTTTTCTAGTGTATGCTTGTAAAGAACAGTGTTGCACCAAGGATGATGATGAGCGACCATTCATTGATGACACTGATCAGCCTCTGGGACGAGGTGGGAATCCACAGCAATATCCGCCAGGAGCTTACCCCCGTCAGCAGTATATCCATGTGGCAGGAATGCCTAGATCTTATTCGCCACAGCAACAAATGCATTGTAACCATTGTCAGCGAGAACAGCAACTACTTTTTTCTAGTGTATGCTTGTAAAGAACAGTGTTGCACCAAGGATGATGATGAGCAACCATTCATTGATAACACTGATCAGCCACTAGGACGAGGTGGGAATCCACAGCAATATCCTCCAGGAACTTACCCCCGTCAGCAGTATATACATGTGGCAGAAATGCCTGGATGTTATTCGCCGCAGCAACAAATGCATTGTAACCATTGTCAGCGAGAACAGCAACTAAATGAAGGACCCCATCAAGAGCCTTATGGTGCACCTCCCCCTTATACTAAAGAGCCAAATGGTGCACCTCCCCCTTATACTAAAGAGCCAAATGGTGTACCTCCCCCTTACACTCAAGCTCCTTTTCCAACACCCTCAGCTCCAGCTTATCCTGATGAGGCGGAAAAATAAAATGATGTTTGTTCAGTTTAATTAGACAATTCGAAGTGAAATTAGAGAATCTGAAATTGCTTTTCACACAATTTTCTAATCAGCTGGAAAACGAATTACCAATTATCATAATTATGAATCTTGGTGCCTGCCCAGTAAGTAGCAGTTTTGATGCAATACGACATGACTCGCTGTGATAAGTTAGTTATTAGTCAATAGCTTTAGTTAATTTAATTGTGACTAAATAAGATTTTATCTAGCTCTTTTGTAAATCAGATCAAGCGAATTACAAACAAATATTTCTTGGTTCTTATCACTAATTTTCCTGACTTTTCTGCAAATAGCTTTCACATTGTAGTAATGATATTGTAATTTTTCCACAATTAGTAAAAGATACTAATTATTGTGAAAACTTTATTTTTTAGTCTTTTAGTCTTTTTGTAAATCAGACTAAGCAAATTATAAAAAATGTTATAAAAAATGATTTCTGGGATATTATCACTAATTTCCCTGATTTTTCTCCAAATGTTCTTGTAAGCTTCCTCCTCATGCTTAGCATACTCAACCTGAATAACTAATAGTTTGTTGAATGCTTACACAGAGCATTAATGTTTCCACAAATGTTGAAATTATGAGCATATTATTTTGTCATATTTTCTGTTATAATTGGCCCTCTCTTGGCCTTGGCGATATATCTTTAAATTTTATTTTTTTTTAATGCACCCTAGCCTGGCTGGCATGAACAATGTCCTTAATTGTACCTCTTGAAGCATTAATGGAAAGAAAAAAATGTTAAAACAGAAACGATCAATTTTTTCTGCGATAATGTCGTAAAAATGCATGTATGAATACATCATTGAAAAGTAGTAGGAATAGGGGACTGCGTAAATTGTTACCAAGAAAGTAGGCACGTTTTACGCTACCACGAATCATTTTGATTTTACTTACATTTGCTTATGGTCAGAGATCCAGAAAAAACCATTGCCAGTCTAGGAATTCAAGTGCAGGAGACAAAGTGTTTCTTTTATCGTATGAATGTATTCTGTAATAAGATACTCAATGACTCATTCATAAATTATTTGGAAAGAGTAACAAATTACTCAAGACACACTTAATTCATCTCTTGGAATAGTGGAAATATGCACCTAAACTAATTTCTGATTATTAACGTACTTAGTAAATAAGAACAAAAAGTCTTTTCTTGAGTTATTTGCTAACTGAACTACGATACGATTGCTTCTGGAAAAAGTATAGTCAAGGTATTTCAACATGGGTAGGGAATTTGTCGACATTCACTGTTTGTGTGAACTTTGTTGTCTATGCGGTAAGTTTTCATTGCAAAACTGAAACTGTTAAGTTGGCGTTATCTTTTAATTTGATATGTGAACCATAATTTGTTTTTCCATTTCATATCCTACAGGGGCTAACCTCTCTCAGCAAGGAGATTATCCGTCTCAACAAGGAGCGGCTTGTCACCATTGTCAGCAACAATATGTATGTAGGTCCCCCACGAAGGCCTTATGATGCACCTCCACCTTATACTCCAGCTACTTATCCAACACCCACTGCTCCAGCTTATCCGCATGGAGTGCAAAAATAAAATTTGCGTTCATACAGTTAGTTAGTTAATCGTAGCTTTATTTATTTATCCCTTTTGTAAATCAGATCGAGCAAATTATAAAAAACGATTTCTGGGACTGTACCACTTATTTTCCTGATTTTATTGCAAATGTTCTTGTAAGATTCCTCCTCATATTTGGCATACTCCTCCTTAATACCGATCAGTTTGTAGAAAGCTTTCACCTCTGCAATCTTTTGGCCATCATCAATCCCATAAATTTCTTCGAGATGAGTGAGCTGTTCTTTGGAGCATTTTTCTTTGGCGGTTACAAAAAGCCAGGAGCATTTGGAGTCTTGTATGTCTGTTCCAATTTTCCCCGTAACATTCTCATTTCCGAAGCAATCAAGGTAATCATCTTGAACTTGGAACATGTGTCCAATATCTAAGGCAATGCTTTGCACCTCGCCCCGAAGATCTGTATCGACTTCCACCACCACCAGAGCAAGAGCGATGGGAAGATAGGCGGTGTAATAGCTCGTTTTATACTTAACGATTGCAGAATACCGTTCCATGGTGTATCTTAAGCAAGATTTATACAAAAAAAAATGGTTAACCCTAAGTTAGTCTGATTGTTCAGTAATCTTACAGTATAGCAGTAGTAATCTTACTCTTCCAAATTCCTTTCTTTTCCGGTCTGCGTATCCAAACTTTGTCCCAGAACAGTTTGATAAGTAGTTTGCAAAAATAATTCAACCATTTTATTATAATAACTCTTTTCTTTGAAGTGCATCCGTAGAATCTCGTACACAATATGTTCAAGCATTAGGGAATCGTTGAAAGCGATCCCACCCATGTTCCCCACTTTGTACCAACATAGACGACCCCGGCGAGTTTCACTGTTGTCCATGATATCGTCAGCAACCAGGAAGGATGCTTGCAACTGTGACAGTTATCAAAAGATTTTCAGACCCTAGATTAAATGTTGAAATTCAAGTGAAAAAATCAAACCTCACAATTTCAATACACCATCCCAGGACATAAGCCAGTTTCATTTCCTCTTCAGAAGGATTTTCCATTAGGCACTTGAGTGTCATTGGAACCATTAGTCCCCTATAAAGGAGTAAATTCTTCTTGTGGCGTTTTGAATATTATGATATATTTTTAATTGTTTGCCTTTTAAAGCTTACCTCACTTTCTTTCCACGAGGAACATTATAGTACATCACTTTCTCCAACCATTGCATAGTTTTGGACAAATCAGAGAAAGCCTTTTGGTCCACTAATTTCTTCACAAGATGATGAAAAACTTTTTCAAACTCTGCTAATTCGTCTTTTGTTAGCTTAGCCGTGTGAACCATTTTTATGCGGGTGAACAAAATAAGACTTGCAATCAATTTAAAAACACTACCAGGCAGCCTCAGGCAGGAGATGTTTTAATGACCAACTGAAGATTTAGTTTGCTTAAACTTAACCCTTTATATGCAATTGGTTATAAATTATTACGATCGATTGTGGTAAATCACCTACGAGCATAAAAACAATTTTAAAAAGATCTTGCAATGATTTTAACGTGCATCCAGTACATCGAAATTAAGGTGGAAAATCAGCTTGTTACATCAGTACAGGTACAATAATCAGAGTCGATCTCGGGAAAAATGCAGAAATGATATTGTTACTTAATGTTCTACAAATACTCAAAGGTGAAGTCAATTATTTGCAACATTCCCATAAATTGTTGAAACAGTTCGTAGTGTAAATACAGAGATTACCATTTTTCGCTAATTTCGTGGGCATCTAAATAATCAGGAGATGAAAGCCTAATCCCAATATTCGATTTGAAATTGCTATTCCCAATTATAAGTTACGTAATTATATTGAGAGTTACGTCTCTTTTAGAGGCGAAATTTAATTTGCAAAGTCTGCATTTGATGGCAAATTTCAGGTATTGAATTTATGTGTTTATTAGATGAAGCAAGTCAAGTCAGTGTTGCTTTTAGAGAAATGTTTTGCAATTACTAATTTCAACATTGCAAAACATTTCAATAATTAAAATTTTGGTAAAACATTCTCACCACAAAGCCACCATTACAATTTACATAGACTCATGCATAATCAAAACCACAGATAAGCTTTCATCTATGGGATTCAACATTGCAAAACATTTCAATAATTAAAATTTTGGTAAAACATGAAATTTCTTACCACAAAGCCACCATTACAATTTAGTTGCCGTAATTAATGAGAAGACGGTTCTTTTTTTTACATAGACTCATGCATAATCAAAACCACAGATAAGCTTTCATCTATGGGAAACTCATTCTAAAATATTTATTGCAAAATCCAGAGGAATATCCGAGATCAATTTGAAATTATGTAAATCTATGGTATAAAATATTAAAGATTATCGCAAATAAATAAGTAGTAAATGTGGGCATCTTATTGCGTAATCCTCTTGTTGGGTTTAGCTCCAAAAAAATGAAGAATATCAAACTAAGATTTCAAGGTCGCTAAAAATACATACAACATATGTAGATGTTGTTTTTCATTAGGTATTTCAGGATAATCTCAAAGAGGATATTACTAGATGGTGTAAGGCAAGCGATTCGCTTACATGTAATCCATAAATATTTGTGAAGAGCAGTACGCCTAAACGCTGCAGCTGCAATTTTATCATCTTCGTGATTTGCTCTCTCTGGAACAGAAAATTAGTAGGGACCTGTTGACTGCATGTAATTTTATTGCATAGCTGAGCATTACTCTCTAAGTAAGTATTGATTTTTTATGTCCGTCAATTCAACTGTCCGTACGCACCAAGATTCTCGGATTATGATTAATTTCATTTAAATGTTTGAGATGTATGACTTTTTGGGGTATATCGGTCGATAACTAATAACTCATTCGAAAGGTCTTGACCTCCTGATTACGAAAGTTTTATCAGTTGACATATTTAAATCTACTCCTGAAGCGGTAGGGTCAAAGATTTGGTTTATTCTAAAGATTCGATTCAGTTCAAACGACGTAACCCTTGAAAATCTATTTCTAGCTACGTTTATAAAGACTTTAACGGCTTTATTGAGTGTGAAAATAAGTCTGACTGTATATCGCTACCACTGCCAAGTTCGATTAAGCAAACTTTTATTTATAATCGTGAGCTAGTCAAGTGCTGAACTTGTTTGTGACTAATATATTTTATGTAATGACCCATATGAATTCTAACCAAAGCAGAAGTAGAATCTACGCAAAAAATCCTAGAGATTCTTAGTCCCGAACTCTGCGACGTACGTATGAATGTATAGGCCTAGTTCGTCAATTATAAAATTATAAACAAGTTAACATATTACCTATGTAGATTAGTAGACAAAGTGACCATGTACATGTTTCAACTGTTTTAAATTGACGTATTAAAATAAAGCAGTCAGTGCAAAAATGGTTAGTGTGTATCTCAGATAAAAAAAAATACTTAAGCTCAATCAAAGTGAATCTACCAGACCAGTCATCAATTTGTATGAGCGTAATGTCCAAGTTCAGCCTGGAGATGGGACACTGGAATGTTAAAAGAAATTTGATGATGCTTTCGTAACTGGAGAAGATGCCTACATACACCCACAATTACTTTACACGATGGAAATTGGACACGAAGTGTAATGCAGATACAGATACGTATGCATGTTGCTTTCCTCAGGGTATTTCCAGAAGGAACAATTTCATTTGGAGACAAAATACTTAGGCGAAGTTAGTAGAAGACAGAGGAATTAGCAATAGTTATTTAGCTCAAAGCCACTCTGTCTCCAGCTTGTAATCGAATCTGAAGAGACCTTGGAAAGGAGGAGGTGAAAATACTTCCCGAAATTCGAGTCTTCGTTCAGTAGACCAAGGACGAGGTGGTTTTAGAGAGTAAAAAATTGAGTTGATTAGAAGTTGAGGCTAGTCGTATTTTCAAAATCACGATTATCTCTCTGTAATCCTGTTAAGCATGGTTGGAAAGCATAGGTGCGATTGTACTCTTGTACTATGGGTACTGGCTTGTCTTTTCTTGATTATTCAAGACGCAAGGTAGGTTGAGAAGAATTAAAGAAAAAAACTTCAATGTCAACTGACTGCATTGTTCATTGAGTTTAAATCCAAAATCCTATAAAAGTAGAGCAGAAAGCCCACCACTAGCAGATGTTCCTGGACGGCAGACATCCCAATTTCTCCAGAGGATATTTCTAAGTTATGACAAACCAATCAGACCAAACTTTGGAGGTTAGCGTATACATGAGATTTATTAAGGAAAACAAACTTAGTTCGAATGTTAAATTGTTTAGGTATATTTTGTTACTTTCAGGTAAACCGGTGGAAGTAACTGTGTCTGGATATGTCCTCGATATTTCCGCAATCGATGAGCGCAATCAGGTCAGAATAAAATTTTAAATGCAATAAAATTTAGTCATATCGTTCCGAATATATTTTGTTCATTTGGGTGGATTTTTTAGGAGTTCGTATTAAACCTTTACCTAAGACATGAATGGAAAGATCCAAGACTGGAATTTTTAAAAACGGAAGCTGGTTTAGATGATAGCGTAGATGCACTGACAGTACGTGACATAATCAAAAAATAAGGAAGGGAATAATTATAGCAGAAAGAATTAAGCTTAATTTTCATTTTGTTATTTAGCTCTCCCCAGAATACATCAAAAAGATATGGACTGTGGTAAGTATATTTATATGTTATGAACTGTGTAAATCTTTGACCTGGCATAGTTTTCGACATGTCATGTTTTAATTTACTAAAAAATTATAATTGCAGGATTCATTTATTGTAAACGAACGGCAATCTTCTATCCATGACCTAGTCACAGATAATCAATTTGCTCGCGTGTCCCCCGATGGGACAGTTTTAATGTCCTCACGGTTCACGATCAGGGCATCCTGCAGAATGTCTTTGGGATGGTTCCCCTTCGACAGGCATACTTGCCCTTTGGTCATAGAAAGCTGTAAGATTTCCGCAATTTAATATGAAGTATTAATAAATTAATAATAAACTTGATGTAATTGATTCAATTTTAGATGGACAACAGTGCCAAAGATATCATCTACAAATGGAAACCGGATAGTAATGGAAACATCAAGAAAGCCGTAAGTATTTCTCCAGAGTTCAACTCAATCTCATTTAGTGTCTCCGGAATAAACACGAGGGAGGAAACTGCCTCCGTAGGAACTTGTAATTAGATAAATTATTTTTAATCTACCCTCATAGTAAGTTGAATCGTGTAGGTAATTTGTAATTGAGATAGTTTCTTATTCCATAGACTCATACTCCAGAATAGGAGTAGACTTCTTTTTCATCAGAGCTTCGACACGGTTCGTGCATGAGATTTACTTCCCAGCCGTTTTGATAACTCTTCTTTCCTTCATTACGTTGCTTCATGCGACGGGAACTCCCAGAGAGAGGTTAAAGGCCAGCATATTTTTGGTACTTGATTTTAACATTGATTAACCGTAAGTTAACTATGAAGTGATACTATAATAGTTTTTTCTCCTTTTACCCCATGAACTATAATAGGAAGGACTGTTCATTATTTTAATGGCCCTCTCTGCCCGATCGATTCCTCCCGTTAGTTACCAAACCGCACTGGACTTTTACCTCGTGTTTTGCCTAATCACTATTACACTAATTTGTGCAGCTAATCTCTCCTTGTGTCTTATGATAAGTAACTCCAATGTAAGTATTTCATATTCAAGCATTCCATGATTCCATCTGGTTTTGAAAATTTGCTCAGTTTAATCAACTTCTTCATTATCCTCAGGAGTCTAACGGAGTAGTACGTCTACGCTCCACTCAAGATGATGAAGGAGGCAACAGAGTTGAGGACGAAGGCAAGGAAGTCCTGTTTGATAGTGGTCCTCAGTTTTCCATGAAGACTAGTCGCATTATCACGTAAACTTGAAAAAATCCATTAAATCGTAACTTGCTCTGAATTAGATCACGACATTGTATATTGAGTCATTTGTCTTTTTCTCAGAATTCTTATCAAACTTCGCTTCGGAATTCCTCTCATCTTCCTTGTCTTCAATGTGCTGTACTGGATGGTGGTCCTTATTGGATCGAGCTTTTTCCCTGATGACTTCTTAATATTAGATAACAAAATATAAGTAACTTATAAGCCTAACCTTGAATTCAATTTTTATGAATCGTGGACAAGCTATGAAATGAAGGCAGTGATTGCATGGAACATTGAGCAATAAAGCCAACACATTAAATAATCCACTATAGTGTAAGTGTTCATCATCAAATCGAAAAATGATTTAGTACAATCTATGGTACCACATTCCTAATGCTAATGGCCAGTTTCACGATTTAAGGACATCTAGCACATTCTATAAAGGTTAACTAAAACTTCCGCCGAGATTCCGAGTGCATACCTCCGGAAGGTCAGACACGTGCCGATATATTGGCTCAGGAAAACCTGAGAAAATGGAGTTTTGATTTAATAATTGTGGTAATGGTTTAGGAAAAATGCTGGATACTTAATATAGGCAATTTAGGCAATCAATATTGCTCCATTATAATACATAGGTACCGCCATCCACCCATAAATAAATTCATGAGTCGTATTAATCTAAAATTCCAAACCGAAACGAATATCCATTAATCATCAAATAGGAAATTTTTACAGTTTATTGCAAACCTAAAAACGTGACTCCATTTTTATTACAAGTAGAAATCATTAAAGGCAAAAAATTTTATAGCCTAAAACTGTAAACGCATTTCCTGTTAAATGCATGCAAATGCGATTAATTCTTGGAAAGTGAATTTTCCAATCACTACCGAATCCTTAAAAATTACGAAGATTAATTTTAAGAAGAGTAATGTTTGGGACGAAACAATGCAACAAGTTTGAGTCTTTAAGATGACATTGAACCTTACAAGAGTCATTAATATTTACACACGTCATTATTGCGCATTTCTTTTGAGTTTACTTCACACGACGAATTTTTTTTGTGGAGTTTTTAGGAATCATGAAGTTCCAAGTCGTGACGTTCCTATTTGAATATGAAGTAGAAGAGGACTATGGAAATGATTGGTGATCACGAACTACGCTAATGTTTCGGCTTATTAAGCCGAGTTTACCCCAAGCCTAATACGTCATAGTCATAAAAATCATGGGAGCATTTGATGAACTAATTGATTCCAATAATAGACGCTTGTTCATTTTAAGATTTCATAATACCAATCGTATAATAAATGCACTAGCTTAATTACAAATTTTAGGCAAACCTGCGAGTATCCATTTACCCCAGTCTTCCTCTAACACTAAAATGACAACTGGAATCTTTGGAGCCACCTTATTTTTTTTGCAAAAAATAGTCTAGGTGGATTACTTAACTTAATTAAATAATTTTTCCCTCGTTTTATGGCTCATTTACCCCTAATCTCAGTAGATTGGTGCAATCTTGATTGCATTTTACAAGGAAATGAGGTAATAAAGGTTCTTGTTGTCTAGCGTCTTGTCTGTAGATGACTCATACAGGCAGATTAGATTTTCACAACGACAAAATGAGCGAATAACTACATTAAACGCGGAGAATCTAACAGGATTTTTTTGTTCCTGATTCGAAAATCACAATTTAATAGCGATATATTATGTCATGACTCATGACAGACCTAAAAACTTTTGTGTACGTAGCCCAGGTCCATTTATAGTTTAGGTGGCCCACCCAGGAAAAAATATTACAAGATTGGGCTTGACAAATCCAACTAATGAATGACTTCATACAAGAAAATCAAGTATATGTAGCTGTATGATTCGCTTTATTGATCGTTTTTGCTTAAGAAGAAGAAAAAAATTAAAAAAAACAACTTTAATATGAATCCATTGGAGAGCATCATTAATTTTATATGTTGGTCTAATTGTTGCTGTTTAAGTAAACTCTCTCAATGGTCGGCAGTAGCTCTCCTGAACTTCAAGTGTACCAATATTGTTATTACTAGAACTTTTACATTGTTGTTACTCTCACAGATACATTGTAGCCATTTCTTCATGGTGCTGCTTCTCGACTGATCTACCATTAACAAAATCCGGATTTGTGCCAATATTTTTATAACGACATTGCATTGACGGTACTAAGAGCATCATATGCAGCTACTAATCAAGGGCGAAATATAAAGCAATGATTTAATTTCTTCCAGGCCAACCTACATTTACAACTTTTTATCAAAAGTAGACATAAACATTGCAATTTTAAAACTTGCTGCTTACCGAAAATACTCACTGGACAAAATTCAATCTAATTATAAGTATACCCCGGCAGAATGCAGATGAGATTCAACAGAAATCAAATACCAGAATCTTAAGCTTCTACAATTCTTCTTAAGATTCCCATTTTCCAAGAACAAGTAGAAGGAATGCGAAGGTATAATTTTGTAGAATTAATCGCAAAGTTGATAATGATGATGTCAGTCACGAATTAAATCCAAAACTACAAAAGTGAAACATGGATTGGGTTTGAGCATAACGACTCAAAGTTTTTGATGATGACTGCTAACGACTCCTTTAATGATGCTCAGGTGAGGTTTCCTTCTGCACAGAAGATTTTCATATTGCTCATCTACATATCGGCTTGAGATCCGCCTCCTCTAATTTTGACAATCTCACGTTGACTTCAGACATAATCCAAGAAATCCAAGCTACCCCAGTTATTTAAGTTTTTTCCACCTTTACATAAATTACATTTAGGTGCATTGTCTTGACAAGACCATCGCATTTTGATTAAAGTGGAGGTAATATAGGAACCATCCAAAAAACTAGAAAAGCCTGTACGTACTTTAAATCACCTGAAAAGTGGTACCTATCCACACTAACCAAGTTTTTAATAATGATCCACCTCAATCTCCATCTTCTTCGCCTTCACCTTCAAAAGACTCTAAAGTTTATAATTCGCACAGGAATATGGATATGGAATGTGGAAAATCCATGCCATTGTTGAGCCCCATAAGCCATAAAGCATTCGTTAAGTTATGCATTCTAAATAGAATCCAAATCTAGAGTCGGTATTAGCACCACAACCTCAACCAGAACCAGATCTTATCTTATCAATAAAATCGCGACTAAGGCATCCACAGATCTATGTACATGTCATCCAGCAGTTCCATAATCCAACCGCAACCGTCTTTTGGTGTCTTACTGCATCTTATTACGAGATTATAAGATGTCATGTATTTTTTTGACAGAAAAATCATGGAATAGGCCAACATTTACAAAAATATTTGCATGATTCAACGCTCAATCTATCTAGAGACGTGACGTTTATGTACTGAATACAATGGGACACAGCAGGTTCCGTATATATTGAAGAACCTGGAGTATTAATGCTAATCTTGTACAATTGCATTACATTATGACATGACAAGCTCAAGTCAAAAATACCGCAATGCGTGGATTACACGTATAAAAGGAAACTAATGCCTGGAGACAGGATCCGTTCTACGCCAGTTTGGGAGAAGATACGGAGGTGTGAAAGCTTTTCCTTTTCTCCAAAATTAGCGTACCGTTTGAGAAGACCGCTGGAGGAATTTCTATTGAAATTGAATCTTTGACGGAATATAAGAAACTGTAGATTCCCATTTTTCTGGACAAGTTCAGTTCGTAAGTATAATCACATCACAATTGTTAATTACTTCATTCATAACTGCTAGAGGTAACCTCGGTTGACGATAGATCTGTCTATGAATGTAGTACGATTACTTTTCCAAAATCGAAAGTTGGCGTCAAAACTTGCAAACTCCGTATTTAGAAAATCCATTTAGATTAGGCTCAATATCAGCGTATATTTTCAATTTCTTACAAAATCTGATTAATCTCAACGTACATCCGTCTTAGTTTGAATGTTTATACTTGCGTGACCTTGCCCTAAAATAAGTTCAAAGTGAGCATCAAAGCTCGTTAAAAAAATTACTCACCCGCAGTTAGTCAACTACCTCTTGGAAATCTAGGAAAAGGTCAGGTAGGCAGTAGACACTTTCAGTCAAGTTTGTTTTTTTAAAGTGTCTTCGTCATCATCATTACCAACTGTAAATTATTATTAGACACTAAGAGCCAGTTTGATTCTCATTCATCATCCAGTCCAAAAGTCGATTCGAATGCACATAGAATCCATCTGCATTTTAAGCCCACATGCCGAGCACGCATTGCATGATTCCTTCAGCACTCCATTGTAATTATGATTATAATTATTTTAAGGAGGTCTACTTTTTTGAAGTAATCTCATGTTGTACATGGTGCTCCCTACAAGAAGTAATAACTTCTTGATTTCTTCTTTGATACACATTTTAATTGATTTTTGGACAGTGTGGGTGCTATGCTGTGTAATGGGCCACTCTTTAAGTTATTACTTCTCATTTTTTTGTCTTCATGATTGATTGAAAATAATTGCTAGCTTTACTCAAACTGACTGTTTGATGTCACTGGGAGAAAATTTCGTGGCGCATTTGTCTCCTTTATGACTATTTAATAAGTTTCGTTTTTTTAGAAGAGTTGACTCCACATAAGTTTATGAGAGACCCCCTATGAAAATTATTTTATCTGTGAGGCATGAGTATGAAATATGATTCCGAAATATTACCTTTTCCTATCATTGCGATAGAGTTTGAAGGTCGAAGGGTAATTCATCTTCAATCCTTCACTAGGTTCTTAGGAAGGTAGGACCTTAATCTCAAACGTTCATAATGTAACGTACGTAGACAAAGTGAAGTCTATCACGCCAAAGAGGTTTCGTCGTGTTCCCTCCATGTCACTAACGACATTGCATTACCGTTATTGTCAAGCCTATGTCGTGCCACTGATTGTGTGAGTGTATCACAGAACCCGCTTAGACTAGACAAAATGACAAGAGAACGCGAGAACTGTTGACAAGGCAGGTCGAGTCCTTAAG
>JAANSQ010001620.1:0-14462 GCA_036850885.1 Lepidocyrtinus dapeste
ACCCCTGTAATTGTGAACGAAGTGGAGTTGTGAAGTGAACAGATAGCTAGTATTTCAGCCCGGCAAACGCAGCTGTTATGTTTATCAATCAATCGCCTTAACGACTTGAAACATGAAACAGGGAAAAGTTGGTGTACATAGTGAAAATTAACAGTTTTATTTCTAATTGCATCCACCGTAATCATTGGTAGATGTCGCGATTCCAGTGTTTCCAGTGCCTATGCAAACCTTTGGTGAAACAATTAAAAGGATTTAACTTTAATTGTATCTCAGTAAGTGATTACATTCTCGAGCAGTTTTTCATCGTTTTTTTTCCTCGAAAACATAACTGATAAGGTAACTTAGTTTGGCCCTTCTAGTGTTTACGATTAGTTTGGTACAATTGTCGCGAGTTGTCGCTCATCCTGATAAAATATAAAGGTAGATGTGTAAATCGTTATACTAATTCAACCTGAAATATTACTACTTTGACCGGCGTTTTAATCAAGTTATCAATCAGAAGATAAAGGTTTACAATGTTAGAGTTGGTAGATGCCACATGAAAAAGAAATATTATTACTTTTGGCATTATTACGTGAAAAGGAGAAAAGGGTAAAAAGGCAAAACCTTAAAATGTGGAGAAGGACTAGAAGGAGGCTAAAAATAAAATTCTGTTTTATTGGGGCAAATACTGCTTTAATATCTCTACTGTTTACTATAAAAGACAACCATTTTTTATTGCACTATACATAATCCATTTCAAATGCACATTGGTATTCAGTCAACCTAAAATAATGTTAATTCCACATTATATCCGTAGATAAGTTTCCGCAAAATTTTAAACATTCTATCATTAATGAATCAAAATACATAATACCTTCCTGAATGGTTTTCTATCCAAAACTCTCTTGAAAAAGTTAAGAAACACCGGAAACTTATTTTAAAAAGTGGTTACCGTACGAATTAGCACTCGAAACGTAAGAAGCATGTCCTTCAATGTTATATTCCATACATGTTTTGCTTGCCTTCAGCTACTACCAAATACAGTATCATAATAACTTTGAATGAATTACGCTAAAGCTGGAAGAGAAATTTTTGCTTTCTAACTTTCTTTTTTCACATGGATTTATACTTAAACTCTTTCCCCTTGTTTAGTTCTAGACTAATACTGCTGAAGTGCTGACTGCACTACCGATTTCTCTATCAAACATAGGTCTGTTGCATTAGTGTCGGTCGCATTTGTCCATTCTTGCTACTTTATTTATACTTGCATACATTACAACTCATTCTCGTTTCATCTTCAGTGTGTATAGTTCCATGAGACTTTGTTGGCTGCAGTAAAAGTAAAAATTTGTTCTTTTCCTTTCTCTCCCTCTTTGATTTTTCTGTGCACGGTGCAGACAACAGCAGTAGGCTGGAACCAGTATCGAATTGCCCGTAAAAACTAAAGCTGCGCTGGTCTTCAGTTATGTTAGACATTATTAGGGGAAGTAGTTACTTCTTTCTAGGGAGAGATGAAAGCATAGGATAAAAAATGAAAACATGAATGCGTGTATGTGTTTGTATCTGAAAATGAGTACTACTGACTACTCTTCTTCTTTGGCTGTTTTCGTTCGTTTCTAGCTGCAGCAAACTCTTTTCACCTGAATCATGGGAAAGCCGTGTGAGGAAAAGATTCATGCTCTGTTCCTTGTAGGGAGAGAAAAATAGAGAGGAGATCGTTAGTTTCTTGTGTTGCGTTGTTGGTTGGATGAAGAAAATGAGCAGAAGCAGCAGAATTTAGCCATCAATAAGGAGATCTTATGTTTATCCACAACTCGCCATGATATAATACAGACATACACTGTATATGAGGCTTTCCACCGAATTGACATAAGATCTATCTGTCTAATCTGGGGTTCTTTCTCATTCCAACATCATCCAGAAGAAGAGTTTTCTCTCTATCCGTTGCACTTTTTTCCAATAAAATAGAAAGAAGGGCGAAGGGTATTGCCCGTTCAACCTTTCTCTTTGATCGTCTTTTTAAAGGAACAAGTGGATAAGAGGTGTTTTTCAAGTAGTTTCTTTTCAGTGTCTTGTCTCAAAAGGCGAAAGTGTGAAGTCATTAAATTTTGGATTTGCTACTAGGAAAAGTGCAATAAAAGAATTTGATTCGAATCCCAGCTTTGTGAATCACAATTTCTGACCTTGTGCCACTTTGTTCTGTGCTAGTGAAAAAAAAGTAATAAAATCTTGAAGGTATTCATTTTTTAATGTTACACAGTCACAAAGTGAATTTATTAAAAAAAAAACTTTTTAATCGTCTGGAGGCTTTTAGTGTATCACATTAAAAATTTATTTAGTTGGCATTTTTTGGTTGATTCTGAAAATATTAAGTTCTAACTAATCGCATTGGTGCTAGCATTTATATTTACATTACTGTAGTGGTTGAAGTTTTAGGGACTCATCTGAAGGCTGTTATGTTGATGGTGTCACCTTGAGAAGCAAAAGAAAGCATCTTAAATTTTGCTCATGTAATGTTCATGATCGCTCTTTCCTCTTCTCCCCTTTCGAGGCTACTTGGTATTAGTATGACTCTTCTAGTCTCTTGTGTTACTTACATAATAGCCGTTGGTTCATATGTGACGTGCATATTTCCGTGAGATGTCCAAGAAGCAAACTATTCCATGACATGAAAATTACTTTTGCAATATTTGTATGCTTCCTCTAGGTTGATTCCACACATATTCAATATGTTCATATTATGCAAGAAGAAAGAACGCCTTGTAGAAACATGTTTGCAGTATGGACATGACTCCTACGAAAACATGAGCTTTTTCGATTCAAAAGGGTTTTTGTATGCTCGCAGAAATTTCTTTCGCGAAAAGGCTTGTATCTCATATATTCATGCCAAAATCAGTGACAGGAAACCTTTTTTGGCTGTAGAGAGCAAGATGATTATGTTTGTTTTAGGTTCCTTTCAGTATCAAATGTCATCATCATCATCCCCTGCTCCATTTCAAAAGAATAAAGCTACTTCTACACTTACCTGTTCGTGCTATATAGGCTGTAAAGTCTTTCTTTCTGGTTCTGCGCAAAATTTCCATGGCTCATAAGTCATAAACACACATAAAAATAATCTTGCTATTTGCATTTTTTATTAGAGCTTCAAGTGTAGAAAATCAAAAATCCACCGTTTCTTATCTTATATACACGCTCAGTCCATCCCCGTTGAATGTTTAAAAAATTCTTTTAACAAAAAGTTTATTTTTCCTTCAAAAACGGCATAAACCAACGCTTAGGCTCGATTTTTATATTTATAAACGCTGAGATAGGCAAGCATTTGCAGAAATTACTTTTTTATTTAGGTCTACGTACCTTGGATTGAATCACACACAACTCAAAGTAATTTACCTGGTAGCATTCAAGAAAACAAAAAGCGTAGCATGGTTCCTGTCAGAAAGAAGTTTCGACAATCCGTCATGGTCTTCTCTTCAAGTAGCAAAGGAAAGGCTTTTTTAGGACAATACTCAAATGATTTTTGGTCGGTTGCATTATCTCCTTTGAATTGAACAAGCACTCCACTTTTGCATTTTCCTTTTTTTTGCTTGTAAGAACTGTAAAAGTCGGAAGGTAAAAATACCTAGAGAATACTCAAATGATTTTTGGTCGGTTGCATTATCTCCTTTGACTTGAACAAGCACTCCACTTTTGCATTTTCCTTTTTTTTTGCTTGTAAGGACTGTAAAAGTCGGAAGGTAAAAATACCTAGAGATAAATATAAACGATGATGATGGGGAGGGAGATTACAGACGGACTCACAGGAGCTTTACTGAAATTGTAGGAGTGATGAATATGGATGGGCTACTTCCATCACATGCACATTATTACTCATAAGCTTTCAAGAGTGTAAGGCGTGGATGAAGCATGGTTTTCATGATAATTATATCCGACCGGAGCAAATCGCAGATTTTACTTTAGTAAAAACATATTACGCTTGAATGCCGTACCGGTTTCGTTTTGCATGTGGGTTTTTATTCGCCTAGTTTCACCGACTAACTTTCCGTCACTATATCTTTCCATTCTTCCTAAGTTTTTGTGGTCTATTGCTCTCACCACATTGCTGTATGGTTAAAACCTAACAATGATGCAAAAATTTTGGATTGTAACGAGGCTTTGTTCTGTATTATGCTTCACTCACATTTAGTACTCATGTACACAAATTTTTCTACACGGTTTCTGCGTTCTTTCCGTCATTGGACTCATCCTCTAGGTTTGAAGAGAAGAGTCGTTTGGATAATCCTAATTTAGCATAAATGTTTTGCACCAAATGACTCACGCTCCTGCTTGTCTACATGTTTGGGTTTGCTTAGAAATTCAAAAAAAAAAATATATTCTTGTCTCTAGAGATTCTTCTTTATCATATCTCTGTTGCAAAAGAATTTCTGTAAGTACATACATTGCTTACCATTGATTGTAAGCATTTTTTCTTGGTATTTCTTGGTATTGGAATGTATGTACATTTGTAAGTGGATTATAGTAGAAGCGTGGTAGCAAGTAGATTAAAAAGTTGTCATCTTCTTTATTGCACCATTAAGACCGGCGAAAGATGTACTGTGTACGTGTAGACTAAAGAAAAGTTTCTGGTATGAGCTCACATTGATAGTTTTTTTTTCGGTGAAATGTTTGTGTGCATTTTATAGCCTTGTTTCTCATCTTAAAACTATCTTTGGTATACTTTAAAAGGAAGAATGTCATGTTTTTGTGACTATATCTGCATCCATTCTCTCTAGTTTTGTGCCACCTAGCGAAACGTATTTTGGGGACGTAGTAGTGGTGCTTACTTCAAGTGATCATGAAAGGAAGCTTATTACAAAGTTACCTTGTTAAAAAACGTTATGGGAATATAGTGTAGAGGTGAGGTAAAAATTTTGATGATGATGATGAAATGATGATGAGTGATGCTCATTTGTAGTTGTGACGATCTACGTAGATGGTGACTAAAGATTTTTAGGAAAAAAATAATCATTTCATTACGAACTGCAAGGACACGACTTGCTAACTAAGGCTTGGTCTAGTGAAGTTTGGTACACGTATTTTGCAGTTTTACTATTAAGGTGTGCAAGTGCATACATTTTCATTCATACTCATCACTTGAGGATTCTCCTTTAAATCATCACGTTCTTCGTTGCAGTTATACGTGAGCTTTTTATTTGCTTCAAGTTGAAGGAGCTGAATAATACCGCATTTACGCTTTACATGCATACATAGTTTTTCAACGCGAGCCAGTAAGATAGTATTGAGTTGCAAAGTCTTCTTCTGACAAAAATTCATAATCCCTTAAGGTGATCCTTTGAAAGTACTTGACTTTTGCTTCGACGCTTAATTCATAATTGAATAAATTGTTTTTTGCTTTCAGTCCGTGAATTGAAAAAATGGACGTCACCGATTTTGTGTCGCCAAAAGGGGTGCAGACGCAGCCTGAAAGTCAAACACTTCCGCCTACCTCATCTCCATCAAAAAAGGGTGCTTTAGACGAACCTTTGTATCCATTACGCCCTCCGACGCAAGAAGTCCTTCAAATGGGTGACGATCTTCTGAAAGATAATATGGATAACAAGTATTCTGATTTATCAACTTTCCTCCCGCCAAGTTCCACTGAAGAAACGGATAGAATGTCAATCTCCCCCAATGATTTTGATAAGAGTCCAAATAAAGAGCAAGCAATAAAGCCGGCAGATAATGACGATCCCTTTGGTTTGAATCTGAAAGGCTCTGTACAGAAGGATGATCCCTTTGGGTTGAATCTGTCAGGCTCTAAACAGAAAGATGATCCATTTGGATTGAATCTCTCGGGTCAGGGAGAAAGTTTACCAAAACCTGCAGAGATTCCATTTGGAAAAGTCAATGGAAAGACTGAAGGAGATGGTGGTGATGCGAAACTCCTCGAAGACTTGTTGGACCAAGCGAACAACATTGGGGGAGACATCTCACCAGACAGTTTGCTAACGGACGATTTACTTAACTTGGATAAGTCACCGGCCAAATCTGCCGCCCAGAAAGATCAAGTTGTGCCTCCCGTTACTCAAGACGAAGAAGTTGTAAATGTAGAAAAGTTACCGACCACTGCTTTCTCTAACCCTATGGAGAAAGGAGAGGTCACCCGATGGACCGAAGATCCTATGGATATGGATTTTGAAGAGCCAAAGCTTCCTGAAGGTCCCTGTTTCAAACCACCTAGTCCAGTTACCACTGAAGTCCGAGCAGAATCCCCTAAGCTCCCAGATACCCCATGCTTTAAGCCGCCAAGTCCTCAAAGTACGTCTGTACCCCTGCTCCCAGAACCTGAAATTATGGATAGGTCTGAGCCTGAACTAATGATTTGTCCAGAGAAGCCCAGTCCCGTTTTGGAGGAGCACCAAGGAAAACAAGAGCATGATAAGCAGTCCGAAGCCAATGCATACACCCGACGAGAAACTAAGACATTTGATAATGATTCTGATTTTGATGACGGTAAAAGCAGCCCTAACGAATTTGGAGGTGGGGATTTGCCACCATCTCCCGGTATTATGGATGACGACATTCCTCCCCCTATTCCTAAGCATTCATGGGAAATGGAGAGAGAAGACCAGCCACCACCCGTACCACCCCATTCTATTACATCAGACTATGCTTCGGTAACTTTCAATATTTATATTTGCTTGTATAGATTTTGCATATTAGTGCGATTCATAAATAAGTATGTATGTATCTATAATTTTCAGTTTATGTAATTTTTTTGTGCTTTTGGAATGCTAGAAAATTTTGACCTTTATGACCCCAAACTGTTTGACGGGACATTTACAGCATTGTTTAGGAAATGTTACATCTCGCTATGAGTGACGTCTGGCAAGAGTGCAAAAATGTGCATATATAGATAATTAGTATAACTATATGCTCGGTTTGCATGCCTGAATTATACAGGGGTGAAATTAAATCATAATTTGTCTGAAAAACTGTGCAGTCCTAAGTGCAAAAAATTGTTTAGACAGTGAGCATGCTGGATCAAATACATAGATGATGAGTTACATTTTGTACACCAATTTTGTACATTTTACACCACACCCTACATTTAACACTGTTCCTTGCTTTCACACTGTCAATGAGCAATATATCATCAACAGAAATAAATGTGATGGACATTTGAGCAATTCATTTTTACTTGTATCAAAAACACATTAACATGATGCAATTTCAGTTTTTACTGCACCCAAAACTGATGGTTTTTAAATGTTTTTCCTACACAAACACAATTTTTCACAAGGACCAATTTCCTTACACAAAATGTCGTAAAAGTTCTTGATTTTGAAGATTTAAGTTTTGTTTGTGTTTTTTACTTTACATAATGGCTTATATATCCTTTTGTTATCTTGGCTTTTACTGCTTAAATATAATTGCTTTGGTCTGTGGTGATTGTGTGTTTTGTGAGTGTTTGGTGGCTGTGAACGTCAACTACTCGGTACGAAGAGCAGCGTTGTCGTGTAACTCAATGTTTTCCATCTTTCTCTCCTCACATTTTTTTCACAGGTTGGCTTCCATAGTTCACAAGCTTCAAGCGACTTCCCTATTCATGCTTCATATGATGATAAAATTGACGATATGTTCGATGAAGACTCACTTTCACAACCGCTATCGCATAAGCTCTCAGATTCATTAGAGGTTTTGAAAGAATCCCCACAGAAAGATCATCCTTTGGATGAATCTTTAATGGATTTGGATGATCTTCCATCATCTTCGAAAAACAGTGTCAAATCCATTTCTCCCAATGATAGTAAGAATATTTTAGGAGATTATAGCGCGGCAGATGCAGACATTTCTGCGGCCGTTACGTCTCTCCCGTCTGAAATGACAGAGTCGGGACTGTTTTCACAACAGCCTCCCAAAGACCTAGACAGTGATTCCCTGGACATTGATGATAAAGTTGATTTTAAGCAGATCTCTGACATGGAGTATGCGCCCGCTACTACATCCATTTTTACTTCTGCTACTACCACAACTAACAAACCAATTGCATCCATTACACCTTTCTCCACGAAAGTAGAGAGCATGTTGGGAGATGCTCCTTTACCATCTACCATGACAAGCTCTATGATCATGAATACTTCTTTGGATGAAATGCAGGCCCCCAAGTTTTATGAAAGTGAGGACTCCTCTTCCAAAACAGATGCGCCTGGAGATGAGATGGAGAAAGCTGACAGGAATTTAGAGTTACAGGAATTTGAAGAAGCTATACCAGAATCAATAGAGGAGTCTGGTACGCCCGCTTCAGACAGTGGAAGCTCCAAGATTGAAGTGCTTGAAGTGAAACCTACGACGGTGAAAGCTGAGCCAGACGAACCAGTTACCAAAAAGGTTGAGATTGTGGAGGAGCTGAGCCGTGGTGAAGCACGAAGTACTCCAAAGCCCAAGCAGAATATTCAATTGGATTCTGAAGCATTTGAATTGAGTGAGGAAATGCAACTTTTGCTGAATACATTTAAACCAAGTAAGCCCATGCCTTTTTCATTCTATTCGAATTTAGAAACATTTACGAAAATATACTCCATTACAAATACTTTTATACATTGATATTGAGAATGAGACGAATTCATGATTCATCTTCTTAATTTATATAAAAAAAATTCATCCAAGTTCGCCTTTTTTCGTGTTGGTGTGAAAGTATTGTGTGTGCATGCAGTATTTTGACTACATAAATATTGAACGAGGCTCGAAGCTTATTCGGCAGCTGCAAACAGCGAAGAGCAAGGCAAAAGTTTTGAAAGGTGAGTTTATTATATCATTTTATTTTTCTACGCTACTTCATATAGTTCGTAATTTGCCATATGTAGACAGATTGGAAAATATTATACTTGTGTGTGGCAGTGTTTCTCTATCTCTTGACTTTCCGTATTTTCTTTATTTTTATTGCCACTCTGGCATGTATTTATGCTAACTGCAGGAAATTTGTGAGTTTTGTAGTCCGCCCGGTTTGGAAATAGAATCTGCATTTTTCTCTGCCATCTGATACCCGGTTGGTTGTACAGTGGAGAAAGTTTTGTTCAGTAGATATGGCGGAGGAGGAAGGAAAAGAAAATACTTGCGTTGTTTATCAATAGATCTAGATCTCGGTTCTAAAACTACCTAAAACTTACCGCATTGCAGCCTCTTTTACTTCTCCTTCTTGACTTTTTTCGGTACAGTGTGTCGGCATTTTATATCATGTGCACTACTTGACGTAATTTTTATTATTTCCAATATTCCAAACCTAAAACTCCCACTCAAAGATAATTAGCTTGGCGTAAAATATGGATTTCATGGCTTAAACTGAGGTGTAAAGAGAAGTCTATGAATATTCATGATATTGATCGGTTTTCATGTAGGTGAAACGTGTGGGGTAGTTTTCCTTTTGTATTAAATTTGGAATGATTTTTCGAAGTGAGTGAAATAATCTGGGTCGATCGGTGACCAACAAAAAAAAATATGGATTTCATGGCTGAAACTGAGGTGTAAAGAGAAGTCTATGAATATTCATGATATTGATTGGTTTTCATGTAGGTGAAACGTGTGGGGTACTTTTCCTTTTGTATTAAATTTGGAATGATTTTTCAAAGTGAGTGAAATAATCTGGGTCGATCGGTGACCAACAAAAACTTAGTCATGGTACATGTTTAGTAGGTAGCCTCAAACGATATCTTTGTTAGTTTTTGTGACATAATTCACACAAAGCTGTTAAAGCACCAAAGAAAAGACAAGAGCCATTGCATATAAGGATGACGAAGGTATTGCTGAGATCTGCATTTATAATTTAAGTCAATACTTAATGATGTAAAGAGTTAAATTATTTTTAATGCACGGTAGAATTTTATATACTGGACAACTCTTTGTTGGTTTGTTCAATATGCTACAGATCCATTTGAATTAAAAACTAATCCCATTTAGCATAGTGGTGCTATTGACATGATTTAGTATTTAGTATGATGATTCATCACGCAAACAACTAATTGTGTACTCTAAATAATCCAGAAGCTATCTAGTTTGGAATCATTAATTTGTACTAGAGATTTGGAAAAAATAAATGTAATATTTTCTGACAACATAAAATATCTGAACATTTACAAACTGTGGGGACGATGTGGAAGGAGAAAAGGCTAAATTTCAAAAGTGGGATTGAGCTACGTGAGTGTGGCTGAATGCATTAAATCTGGTCATTATGTTTTAATGACTCAATGAAATTTCATTATACAAAGCTTTCTACACAGTTGACGGACACCAAAATAATGTCAACATTTCATTTCAATTGCCGAACATTAATAGTTTAAGTTTCCTTTCTTAGAAAGGACAAGAATTTGGGGATGTGTAGATTGCTTTTGGGAGATAATGATATCTTTCACTCGTAAAATTCATTTCCTTTCTATTTACACAAAGCAAATTTTCATAGCTTTGATAGGTATAATCCTTTTATAGCTGAAGATTCCATCGGTGGTTGAAACAAGCAGCGTGTAAGATACTGTCTGTCTATCTAATTGACATTTATGAAAGTTAAGGCTAGGAGCTTCGGCTTTACACAATAACGTTGTACTTTGTACCCAGGAGCAAAAAAAGGTCTTCATCATATATACTCTAACATTCCACGACTGTATTATTTTGTGGGTCCTATCTTCAGAAAAGTAATATTCTATTGGGAATACAGCACTGTAATTTATTTTATACTCGAGGCTCCGAATACTACCTACTTTGAATGACTTTTATCTCCCTTCATTTCTTGCAAGATTTCTTAAAGCGAAATATTTTCCATGAAATGAAAGCCAAACAGTTCTTGATCCATTCGAGTTTCGAGTATCCTAGAATTACAAAGATGGAATATGGAGCACCAACTGTAACTGTTGGGTTTTAGGTATCTGTGAACAGTGTAAACGTTTCTGTTTCCCTAATGTTACCGACTATATGCCAACAGATAGACTTAAACCAAATACATTTTTATTAATGTTATTTATTACCTTTATCTCTCTCTGCATGAGTATTATGCAGTTTCATATGTATATTTCCCGTTCCACATGTTTCAGACAACAAGGTTTGCACCAATATTCCTAGTTTTCTTAGTACTGGTTCTGGTAGTTGGTGCATTCAATCTTGGTCTGCTGACTTAATGTATGTATGTATCCAGCAGCCTCCTAGTTTCTCCCACGTCCTTCCCTTCGCTTTGTTAGGACCACATTTAAGTAACATTGAACTAGAGAAGGGAAGACAAAGTCAGTTGTAAAGTGTGGACTGTGGACGGATTGGCTCACATTCAAACGAGAGTGTATACGTTACGTACCCATAATCAATCCGTTGGTGTTTTTGTTTCTCTCTAGTGCTCCGTGAATTTTTATGTTCCTATTGAAGTGTCATCTTTATAGTTATTAGGAACAGTTTTAAAAAGTATTTTTGTTCCTTTTAGTTAGCACATTTACAAATGTTTGAGCGATTCATGTGTTAGTGAATTAGATTTTTTTTAATTCAGATTAGTACCACAGTGTAGATTTGAAGGAAGGATTCGCAGTCTTTCTCCATCATCATTTGTTCATTTATTACTCGTAAGTGGAAAGTTATTCATTTTGTTCGTGTCATTGTCATTTATCTGGCTATTTGAAAACGACAAATAAATAATGTATATTTTCCCCGATGTTGGCAGTAGCAGTTGGCACTTTACATCTTGTTTAGGATGATTCAATTTGAGCTGTGTTGATATTGTATATGGAACGGAAAGAAATGTCGTTATTGTTCATAAATTTCCTTTCGTGGTTCTCAAACTAGGGTTTTGTAAATCTTTAAGGCATACATAACTTTATAACAGAAGAAGAATGAAAAAGTTTAGAATTTTTATTCCGTGGTCCATGTCCATGCATCATAAGTAGGTACGATCTGGTTGCTAGATAAAAATGATGAAATAGAGCTATGCCTTTGCCAACGAGCTATATGAACATTTTCGAATGCAGATGAAAATGTTTGTTCATTTTTGTCTGGGTTTCATGATACGTTTCTCTTTCTGGTATGTTATGTGTGGTTGGGAAACGAGTGGATTAATGGGATAAGAAGTGGACAAGAAACAAATCACTGAATACCTTTGTGTAAAGCGGAGAGCGTATTGAATGTCGTATTTTTTATTTTCATGCGGTTGGCGAGTGATTTTAGTTTTTTATTTACTTCGAGCGACCAAACAACAAAAAACGCAACGTTTGTAGATTTCTGTGTGCTTTATTTTATTTATCCTTGTCCGCAATTCCTACGAGTAGAGTTTCTGTATGCCGTTTCCATTTTTCTAGCCCCAGTTTTAAGGTTTTGTTGGGATTCCGATAAAAAATTTTCAATTTCAATGTAAAAATTATTAAATCAATCAAGACTAAAGTCTCATTACGAAACGACAAACCCATTGGGGGATAATGTGGTTAATTTAAAAGTTATTAAAGTGTTCAACGAATCTAATTGACTCTCTTATTGTTGGTGACAATTTATAACAGCAAGGTTCTTAATTTGAAGCGTAAGTCGATTAAAGTTTATTTGACTTATTTACCATTGAAGCTTGCTGAACATCACCTGACGATGGACATGTTGTAAAATCTAATTTCATTACAAATGTGAAGAAACACTTCAGGAAGTAGATTATGAAAATATTATTCAGGATATATGATTGTTCAACAAGACTTTCTCTGGTCGTGCGCGTACGCATTTGTTTTTAGGCTTTTGCCATTGCATTTTTTTGTAAAGCAAAAATAGTCGTGCAGCGAACATTTTTTTAGTAAGCTGGGCTGAAAAAGCAGGGAACGGAAATTAATGAACTTAAATGTTAAATAGAGCATACCTTACCTGACGCGTACCATAACGATCCCATCCTGCAACATGCATGTTGTTGTTGACTCCAAAGCAGAGACGTTTCTGTAATAAAAAGCATTTTTGCCATTGCACCTTATATCTGCTTCACATAATTACATTTCTATGACAGAAGGTTTTCAACCGCTTTCATTTCCCCTCGTTTTTTGCCAAGGCTATAATTACTTGTTAGCTCTACAATAAATAAGCTAGAACAATGAAGACAATGCATAGTTTCCTAAATCGAGATTACATTCAATTTAATAGTGTATGTATGTAGATTTTTCATGGCTTGGAAGGGGCTTAAAACTTACATATTCACAACTTGAAATCGTGGGAAAATCGATATTTGAATCTTTTGCATGTTTGGAATTGAATTGTGAATGGCAAAGGCTGTTTATGTTTTCACGTAAACACTTGCCATTATTACCATATCATAACACTCGTTGAGAATTTTGTTTGTAATACGTACTACTTTAGTTTTCATGTGTAATATTTTTGTTGAATATGACGAGGCCTGCTGGGAAGGGTAGATTCATGTAAACTATATAGGTATCTAAAATTGTTTACTGTCGTTTTTAGGCTTTAACAGGAGATTGGAATGTTGGCGTGTGGTAGAAAGCAATATGATTTCTGAAATCACAAGAAGTCAAATGAAAGTGAAAAGCTGAAAATGGCAATAGGGCATGGAAAAAAGTAAAAGCATACAAGCGTCCATCTTCTTACGTAAGGTGAAAGTAGCGTGTCAATATGCTATGTAGTGCTTCGACGTTGCACTGTAGCTAAATACTTTTTGGATTGTTTACGTAAGCGAGAAGCCTGTGATGGTAAAAGTTGGAAAAAAGTGAGTACAGTTGAGGTTAACGGATAAATAATAAAGGTGCAAGCTCAATATCTGGTGCATCCTAATCCTGGAATCTTAGGTTACGATTTTTGAAAATCAGTGCATTCAAAATCATCGCAATTCTACTCATACAGTATAAATGTGTGCAGTAAAGTTTAATAAGTAGCAATAGCAATCAAGCAATACTCCGAACGTTAATCTTGCCAATTTATTATTTTGACTACAGAAAGCATTTACAGGTTTAAAGGTTTGTTTATCAAATTATATAATTGTGCTGTGGATTTTATCATCTCGTTTAATTTCCAACACTAACGTTTGCTTTAAGGCAACAGGTTTTAGTGCATTTGCGGCAGTCCTGGTAGCTATTCATCTGATCCAACGGGTAATCAATCAGCTGTAGGGTACTTAAAATTTGAAATCGAAGAATTCCGGAAACATCCTTTATCTAGTTGCAGTCGCCAAACGTTTTTGTTTTGGTTTATTCTGAAGTAAATGCGTGCCAATCTGACATGTCATCTGTGTAAAAAAACCCGCTTCTTTTTGTCATTATTTTATGTTACACATTGAATTTGCAGAATTTCAAAACACGTGTATGCATCTTTTTTATTTTAGGAGTGTGTTGTTTCATGTTTTCATTGGTGATTTTTTCATATCCAAGCATTTTTTTAATGAACTTTTTAAAATGCTTTTAGTATTTGACTGTTAAATATTCATCTATATTACTCCGGTAAATGTGAGAGCCAAATAAAAAGTTGAAATTACTGTATTGTAGTTAACTTAGTCACGTTAAACC
>JAANSQ010001621.1:0-14461 GCA_036850885.1 Lepidocyrtinus dapeste
GAGAGCATTGAGTACTAGGTGCGAGCAAACTCATGTGGCCAGTAACAAAATCCATAAATCATGTTAATGTTAAATTCATTTTGTATTGGTTAATGATCTGTGCTGAAAGTGGAGGAATATTTTGATTCCTATTGATTTAGAGGAAATTCAACAAAAAAGAAAGAAAAAGAGCTGGAAAATGGCAATAAGCATTAGTCTCGGTGAAGCTTTAAAAATTTTTTTAGTGACTTTGTCAGTAGTACAGGCTCAACAGTTTGCCCGAACTCAATACTTCCCCTCCCCAGGTATACAAAAAATTATTAGGATATGGCTGAAACATAAATATTATAAGTGATTCAATATTACTTCAGGGGCTGTCACATGCATTGCCAATGGAGGAGTCAAAGGTCTATGCAAAAATCTCCGGCACTGTTCGGCAGCCTTGGGTTACCTCAGGGCCAACACTACTCTAATTCCTTGCGCCGTAAGTACCTGGCTCCTTTTTGATGTCATAATTTGTGATATTTTATTATTCCTTAAAAACAATTTTTTACTCATTTGATTCAGGGAGGAAATCCAGAAATCGTATGCTGCCCGCAGCAGCGAAGAATAAGTTTTACAGGTTGGGAGTTTTAAAACTAATTTATTATTATTATCTAATAAAAAATGCTGAAATATTTCACGTTTGCTATTTCAAAGAATGCGAAAAGTACAAAGAAGTATTTAAGAAACCTTCAGTGGCCATTCCATTGTTGCCTTTACCATTTCTAAACACCGAGCAGCCTTCAGAGGTGGTATGCGACCCTAACTTAAATCCCCTGATTTCTGAGGGGCGAAATGCAAAACAGGATGAGATGCCTTTTATGGTAAGGAATTAGTCAAAATTTGCCGAATGAACTTTGATTGTTGAAACTTTTATTGTTTAAAACATCGAGTGAAACTATTTTCCATTTCTTGGATTCTTTCAGGCAGCATTGGGATACAATGTGAATCAAAACCCGTGGCGATGTGGAGGGACTTTAATATCTCCAGAGTTTATACTGTCTGTCAATATATAGTAAAATGGAATCACACACGTTACATTCACAATAACAATTATCAGAAAAAGTGAAGCCTGGAAATTATTGAAAGCACTTGATTTTGTTGCGTGTTTGCATTTATATGCTTTCATTTTGGAAACGAAATGAAGACAGAAACTTCACTTTTTGTAGAAACTTTTCCAGAATTTTGCCTTGATGTGATAGTAATCAATCAAGACTAGGATCTGTTAGTTTTTGATATTTCCATTAAGTCCTACTGGAAATGGCACCTGGAAATATTATCAACTACATTCCGAAAACAGTAAATCGTGTGATTCCATTATTTGAATTTACAATTTTTCCCCAGGTCTGCGGCACACTGCGTTACAAATCGTTACGCGTAAGTTCATTCAACGAGTTCTTTAATAATCCTTAACTTAGTAATAAACACTGCGCGTGAAAAAAGTTAATCGTAGTCATCATCATCTTGGTCACTTGCACTAAACACCCGAACATCATAGTGATGCTTACAGTTTCTATTTTTATGACTTCTCATCAAGCGTATTCTAAGCTCGCGGAGTCTTATGAAGGCCAAGTCCACCAAAGGGATTCCTGTAGTGGTGGTCGTTAATAGTGTAGTGCTGGGAGGGAGAGTTGTGTAACCAATAGCTCTAGCTTTTAAAGGGCCATCCATTCCATAGTTTCTCTCTGTAGTAGAGACTTGATAAGTCGATATCGGTCCCAGATCAGTGTCTGTGCCAACGCCATGTGCCATATTTACATTTTCGAACTGAGCAGTACTCGTAACAAGCGTAGTTTTCTCAACGTATTTGTTAGTCTTCAACACTTCGTTCCCTTCATAGTCCCCCTCGTAAATGGAATTGTTTTCGATTGTTGTAGTCTGCATTGGTACTGTTGTGGATGGAATGGATTCGGTAGTGCTCCTTAGAGCCTGTGGGGGATGAATCTGTCCCCTCCCCCTTCCATTTTGTCTACGAATGTTGAAACCAGTAGGAAGTCTAAAGGTTATCCCTTGACGCATACAAATCATTTGGCTTCTTTCTAGTACCTGTCCCTCTGGACATTTCTTGAAACCCTTAGGTATTATTGTACGCTTCCTCCGTATCAGAGGTTGCGCTGTAGTACTTAATTCAAATTCCCTATTAAGCAATTCACTTAAACTACTACGCTCTTTAATGGTAGTGGCACTGATCATTGGTAATGCGATTAAGAAGTAGAAGAACGCTACAAAGATTAACTGGCACTGTAAGATCATGATGCTAATTCAGGAGGAATACTGGCACTGGCGGTGATTTTTTAACTCTGGAAAGGCTCCAGATGGTCGATTACAAGAGCGGCACTTTCTAACAATAAACGACATTAGGTTAGCTTAAAAAATTAAAAAAGAGTTAAAGGAGACCAGCTACAATCTCAATCACTTAATTTGTCCGATTGGCATTAGCAGATTGAGATTATGCAGAATCGTTTAGACAATTTTTTACGCAGAAGTGCCATAAAAAGCCGAGTACCTTGGCTTAATATAAAGTCATTCTGGACTAACGTTATGATACTAGTGTTTTCTATAAGATTGTCCACATTTTTTCGAATTTCAGACGAGAGTCTATATATAATTATTCCACGTGTATATCATGAAGTTCGAGAGGTACTTTAGATCAATAACAATCAAGTTTTTAGTTTATTTACCTAAGATGTTAAACGCTTAATGGCACATGCTCTTCTGTCCATTTTTTCCAAATGTTGCTCAACTTGGCTTCTTAGTAAAAAAAATGAAGAAGGAGAAGAAGAAGCTTGACCAGAATTTGCGTCAGATATACTGTAAGTAAATGACTTTGAGCTCAGAACTGAACTGCACAAAGCTTATCAACAATGTAATCAGCTAACCCGTCATCACTCATTGCATTAATTTGTGTAAAAAAAGTTGAATACTGAATTCGCAAACTTGCCTTGGATTTTTTTTTTTTTTGATCTTTTAAGTTCATTGTTTTTCAGGTTATGGTTTTGAGTGACAGTAAAAACATAGGAAAAAGTGCATTTTGGCTTTTATGTGAGGTACCTACGCTCCCGTGATTATGGCCTTTGGGCCAATTAGAACAGATAAACATAACCAGTTCCAGTAAATCTTTTAGACTCATTGGACTTCTTGGCTGATCAAGCCTGGAACATCGCCTCGCGTCATTAGTAGGCCTTCTCGAAGGTTACACATTTTATGACATCGATTATCTCTGCAACCCAAATTCAACTTTAGAGCTAATCAAGTGGGCCTATCTTGGCCTGGATAACCAGTATCTCGAGAAGTTATCCTGTAGCAGATTACATGTGTTTGTGACAGCATTTCAATGTTCTGTCGACGTAATCTTCAGAGCTACCGACTATTTTAAATTGATTAATGCGGCTAGTTAGGAAAAAAGTTGTTTTTGCTCAGGTGCTTCTTCCTCTTTTCATTATTTTATAAGTCGTCTTTTTTGTCCTGTAATATCCATCCAGTTTTTTTTCATAGGCCAGTATTTACAATTATATTCAATTCGCATTAATGCCAACAAAATTTATTGTTTTTGTACCACATTCAATGGTTGATGCTCGTAAAAATGAACAGGACCTGAGTTTACTCTAAACAAAATAGATTTTAATAGAATGCAGGAAAAACCGAACACAAAACCTGATTTCTGCTTGACATCCCATTCTTGAATTTTTTTCTTTAGTTTTGTGGTAATTAATATTCATGAGTTCAGGATTATTTAACGATGCCTAGTAAGAAATTAGGAGCAGATGAGTACTTCTTAGAATTTGGGTTTAAGAAGAAGATGCCACCGAAAAACAAATCAAATCAAGTAAATCATGATGTTTCACATAAAAAGCTTAGATAGACGAGAGGCGCCGCCGCTTCTTACAAAGTTAAATTCTTGATGCTCGAATGAATCTGATAACTCCACAAAAGTCTGACTTGAAGATATACTGGAAAATGCCAGATATTCAGAATGGAATGAAAGACTTCTTTTCACTTTGCAAAATGACAGATGAAGTGAACTGTGAACAAGACTTTTTTTCAAAGAAAATTCGCGAAACAATGAAACAAAAGGGTCTCAAGTGAATTTATGTTCGTGTTTTGAGAATGCGATGGAACTTTTTCAAAAAGTTCAAAGTCAAAAGAGGGAGAGAAAAAAGTTGCTTAACTTTTATTCATTTTTTCTATAAAAAGCTTTGCATATTCAATTACTTGTCTAAGTGCCTATTAAAAGGCCATCAATAATAATTTGTGTAGCTTGGGGCAAAGACAAGTAATCCATTTCTCTGGATCTGGAGCTCTAAAATGGGAGTTGAGTAGTGGAAAAATGAGAACAAGAAAATCCCTAGAAAATTGCAGAGTTCCTATTTCACCTTTGTGATTTGTATTAATACCGATGAATATACTGAATATTAATTAATTTCCCTGTTTTTTCACAGTGGGAAGCCAACAAAGGTACTTTTAGGAGATATTACGTTGAGTCAGAGAACTTCAGGAACGAGAGAGATCATACCAGTATCTCGTGTAATCGTGCATCCTCTGTATAAGCCACCATTGACGTATCATGACATAGCCTTAATCAAATTGGCTAGGAAAGTCAACATCTCAAAGTCAATAATGCCAGCTTGCCTACCTCAAGCTGAAGATGATTTGCTGAAAAATATCCCAAGGAAAACGTTTACTGCTGCGGGATTCGGAATTACGGGTGCTGGAGGTATCTACAGCCAAATGACATGCAAAAAAAATGAAAATATTTTTTTAGAGATGAAATGTAGCCCAAGGAAATGCTAATAATTATCTTACTAATTACTAGAACCACAGAGTGATTCTCTACTAGTGGTAAACCTCCAAGGTTTCAATTGGACTTTGTGTAACTCTGCTTACATAGATATTGCCACAAGGAATGCAAAGTATGTCTAAATTTTCCACTGATTTTTCAAGGCAAAACTGATTTTTTTAGATGGGCTGCATTCTTGTTGGTTTGATTAGGTTCCCTAATGGCATAACTCGCTGGCAAATTTGTGCGGGGGATAGCTACGGACGTAAAGATACTTGCCAGGTATAGACCTGAATTTAAAATTAAAAAATAAATGAAAATAATAGCCAACTTAAAGTTTGAATGGTTTCTTTAAAAGGGAGACAGCGGAGGACCTATGTTATTATCAGACGCAGATAAACCGTGCGTCCGTTACGTAGTAGGCGTTACATCCTTTGGACCTAGCCAGTGTGGACAAAAGCTACCGGGTATATACACCAACGTCCTTTCCTACCTTGACTTTATTGAGAGGGAAGTTTGGGGCTAGTACTTCGCATTGAACCTCCGCCACAATTTAATTTACGAGTAAATATCCAAGTCTTATCATAAGCTAAGCCACCAAGCCTAAGTAAATTTTAAGTTTCGGGGTGGTATTTTCGATTGTAAAAAAAACCCAAATTAGTTTGTCTCTTCTTAATGACCTTTGTTCTAAACGTTATTGTTGCAGGTTCTTCAATACGTCAAGCGAGGAAATAAAAAATATTAAACCTGACATTTTTGTTCGATTCGTATGCAATTATTTACAAAGGCATAGGCATAAACTGATTCTGATTATGTATGAGTATGATCCATAAATAAGTACATAGGTGACTTTTGACAAAAAAAATCTTGTTGCACACTTGTTCACGTAAATTTTCTCTTCTTCTAGATGACCAACTGGGCACCTGTAACCTCCTGTAGTCCGATTATGTAGGGGAAAAGGGAAACGGCAGTGATACATAATGTTGGATTTTGTAATGGGCTGTATAGAAATTATATTATTGGTAGGAATGTTAAACCTCTAATGTTCTTTAGCTTTTTTAAGGTAAGATACGCAAAGGACCCTAAAATGATACTAACTTCTCTACTTGCTGTTATTCAAATTGCATTGGTTTGGTTGAAGAGCCAGCATGTCCAATCTTCTACAGGGTTTAAAAACATTCAAAGTGGGACCACGTGTTTTCATCTGAGCAAGTTTTAAAATGACTGGCGAAAAAAGAAATTCTCCAATTTTGCATTCAATATGGTGGATAATTTTGAAATATACACTTTTAAGTTCACTATTATTTGAAGTAGTGTCCCCACAGTTGTTTCTAGGTGGAAGGTGTACCTTCGGTGGATATTCTAATGTTCGAGGAGAATGTAAACATTTAGCTAACTGCCCCTCTGCTGTATCCAATTTCCGCGCAGGAATAAGTCCAGCGTTGTGCTACAAAGAGGTTACTGGAGCTTAACCATACGCATACCGTTACTCATACTTGACATGAAAAAATTAAAAATGTTTAAATACTTTTTGTAGGATGATGTGTCTGTGATATGCTGCCAATCTGGGAAAAGGATCAGCAAGAAAAGTAATGTTCGGATTGCATAAAAATAAATTAAATCAAAGTCTCAGGTAGCCCCAATTTAAAATATTTCTTGGGTTTGTTTTCAGAATGCGACTCTTATGCGGAAAAAATTGTTGAGTTGAAAAATAACGTCCCATCCTTTAGTCCATTGAATACTGGAGGTTTTGGTGGCTTAAGTAACCGTCACCAAACGAAGGATTCAACGTGTGACGGATTGAAATTCTCTGCTTTTATAATAGGCGGAAGGAATGCGGAAAAACATGAAATGCCGTTTACGGTACTGGAAAATATCTTTTTGCTTCATATTAGGAAAAACAATTTTCATGCTAAATTATGTATTTCGTTAAAATAGGTGGCATTAGGCCATGAAAAACGTAATGATTCTCATTGGTTTTGTGGAGGCACTCTCATAAGCGATCAGTAAGTTTATCAGATTGTATAACAATTTGATGATTATGATAAACTGTGATTTTTCTGAACAGATTTGTCATTTCCGCGGCTCATTGTTTGGACCCAAAATCAGAGAAAATCAAGTACAATTAAACACTTTATTTAATTAAAAAGAATAAGAATTGATATTTAAATTCTAAAACCTTTACTTATCTTCTTGACTTGATAATCAAGGTCACCCCCGAACATAGTGCTTCTCGGAGACAAAAATCTAAAAAGACTAGACGCCTTCGCTAGCCAGCATCGCGTAGAGGTCAAAGTGAAGGAAATATTTATTCACCCGGATTACCAACGACCTATGAAATACAATGACATCGGTGTAATAAAACTTGAAAAGAAGGTTACCTTCAACCGTGCAATTTTCCCTGCTTGCCTACCACAACCAGAATCAAGACCAGAGTCTATAAATGATTTTCTAATCGCTGGTTGGGGGCGAACGGATTTTTTTATAGGTTTGTATTGCATACTTGCCAAAATTATGAATTACCTAAAACCAGTCAATTTTCACTAATTAAAATTTTACTGTTTAAGGAAATCCAAGCGAAACCCTCCAAATGACCGATATTACTCGAGTTAGTCAAAAGGAATGTAGCCAATCCCACGGCCCAGGTTCTGTAGCGTTACCAAATGGTCTTGCCAAATCCCAAATTTGCGCTGGGGACAAAACTGGCGGTAAAGACTCATGCAATGGAGACAGGTACTCCACGTTTTCCTTCGAATTCATTCAAAATATAAATCTTCCGACTATATTACCATTTTTTTACTGAAAATCAGTGGAGGTCCTCTCACCACCCACTTAAACAAATCAACCTGCTTACAAACCCTCCTCGGAGTGGTCTCACATGGAGATAAATTCTGCGGCCAAGGCACCCCTGCCATTTATACCAATGTTCAGAGTTACCTGGACTGGATTGAAAGCATTGTTTGGAAGGATGAAATTGAATAATTCTAAATTATTTCATCAACAGAAATATTCGTTTTCACTTCGTCGGATAATGCATTTCACTGCAACTGTGCTTTTTATTCCAAGTAACCAACTTTCATTACAAATTAACTGTGACTCATATATTAAAACAAAAACTTTTAACAAACGATACACCTCCAAAGTAAAAACTATACGAATAAATTACATAACATATTTAAATTGTAAATTGTAACGTTCGTTGAGTTCTTGGTTTGGTGGGTTGACTAAATATTCATTTTATTTCTTAGGCTAAAAGGAAGGCACTTCTGTTTTCAAATGGCATACTAATTTTCAGTAAACTTTTCAAGTTGTAAACACACTTTACAAAGTCTATAAAAGTCGACAAGGTTCATTTTCTGCTGTAAGCTGTAGGAATAAAATACTGTAAACATTAAAGTACGTTGACGCTAGTGCAAGTATAGTACGTTCATTTGAAATTAATAATGACTTGTAACTTTTTAAATTATTAAATGCGAAAATTATAAATAGGTTTGTAGTTATCATCCCATCGCGGAAATTTGTACAGCAGTTTAAATCATTAAATTATTTTCGGTCATTGTTGAACGTTGAGTAGCTAAAGTAATTAGCAAAGCTCGAATTAGAATAGTCCAAAGCGTAAAGTTTCAGTTTTTTTTACAAAATTAATGAACAAAGGTTAAATAACAAAATATTTTACATAATAAGCTTATCCCTGACCTATGACCAGTAAATTAAACCAGAGGTAGATATTCGTTACATTGTGAAAAAATTAGTCATATTTTGTGCGAATAAGTTAAAACTGTCTTTGACCAATCTTGCAGCCTCTTTAAGCCAGAAGTGTATAATATTCTATCTAAATGCATTTAAATATTTTGAATATTTTTAAGTAGCTTTATCTTCTGATTTTTTATTACTTTGCTTATATAATTTGTAAAAGGAGCTTTAGGACGGAAACAAGTTTCGTGACAAACTGCTAGAAATTTCGTTCTCGAGCGATTCAAATCTAGAAATATATTCTGAAATGCTGTCCACATTCTCTCCTCCGGCGTCAATAGTATGGGGGACTGTCGTGGGTTGTGCAATGTGGTTTGCCCTATTACTTTGAACTAAAATCCCTTTCGATGGACGGACTAAGTCTCTAGCGGCAGTGTGGTGTCTACTAGATTTATACTCGCTATCTGGAGATCCCTCTCCAGTCCTCTTTTTTAGCCATCTGTAGACCATATACTTCATTCGTACCACTGCTAGCACCGTGAACGCAATAATCCTGGTAAAATATTATAAATGATTAAACTTGGAGTCCAGGCAAGTGTCTAATAGAATATTTAATTGTAAAGATCTTACCTGAATCTAACTTTCCCTCTGCGTCCTTCCAGTAACCCTACTGCCGCGGGCGCTAGGGGAATTTGTCGTTGTAACAAAGCCGGGTGCTCTGTTCCATGGCCTTGCTGGCGCAAAATACTTTTGTAGCCTATGATCACCGAAGATAAGTACATTTTCTGCCACGCTAATGCCTTTCGATGACTCTTGGCTCTTAAAAAGTTCTCCAAGTATTCCCCACCTGTGATATTCTAAAAAAAAGAAATAATCGAGTAAGTTTTAATAATGTTAAAACTGAAAAAAAAATGTTTATTTTAGATATAACGTACCGTCACAGGACAAACTTCATTACAATTCCGGTTACTTGGATGCTGCCTGACCTCAAGGAGGGCTTGTTTAAGCCTCCTGATCTCCTTTAAATGCTCTTGGTTTGCGTTTGCCAGGTATTTCCCATGTTCTTCGCATTTTTTAAGTTGATTGCTTGTACTATTCAGTCGGATCTTGAGCTCCTCCTCAACTTCCGCCTTTTTATTGAGCTTTGCCCGAATCTCCAAAATTTGATCATGGAGGGATATAACCTCTCTATGTTTCTCATTTAGTTTATTTCTCCCTTCCTCTATTTGGTGTACAAGCTCTCTCTGTTGCATTTGATGAACTGAGAGGGAACTAGCTATGTTTTGTACTGGAGCACGACCTCTGCTTGAGGAGGGGCTACGGGCTCTTAATGCTCCCTTTTCTTCCTCGCAAGCTTTTAACTGCTTGGCTAGATTCTCAGATTTCCTTCGTTCATCTTCCAACGCCCGTTTCATCATTTGAATTTGGGTATTTAAAGTAGCTATTTCCACCTGGAGGTCCGTTTCTGCTATTCTTCTTTGACTCATGTCTCCAGCATTTCCTGTTTAATTTTTCATAGTAATTTATTAGCTGCTTCAAACTACTAAAAGGAAGAAAGTCAGCAAATATAAATTGGCGCTACCTGCTGCTGGACCTTCGTGGAGGAATTTTGTGCCGATGTATCTTAATAGGTCTCCTTCTACTGCATATTCCGAGGCAAATGTCGCTTCGTAGATGTAGTTCCCCGCATCAGGATTAGCCTTTAAAAAAAGACAGGATTAATAAATAAAAATTTCGACCAATGACGATGGTAAAACATCGAGGAAACTTACAACTACTCCAAGATTGTTCTGAGGATCCAAAGTAATATCTGCCGTTTTAAAATTGGTAAAAATCGAGTTAGATTCAAACAAATATTTTATTTTGTCAAAAACTTTTTAGAAAATCTACTGACCAACTACGACCTCCTCCTCTTCACATTTCCCATCTCCTCTTTTAACTAAATCTCCTGGTTTGCTCGATACAAGGCCCCCAGGCCCTCCTTTTTTCATGAGTGCCATATCTTGCGTTTGAGTTAGTCTTCCTGATCCTTCTTTCGAACCAGGTCCTGATCCTCTTCCGGACATTGGTCCACTGGATCCACCTCGAGATGTTGATCCGGAGCTGGACTTTATATCCTCAAGAGCTTGAATCTGTCTATCTTTTTCCATCAAGAGACGATGTAGCTCTTGTAGATTATTATCCATCTCTTGAATGTTCGGGGTTGTACCAGGTTCATCAAATCCTTGCCCTAGCCTTCCACCCGAACCCGATCCACTGCGGTCTTTGGGACTTCTGCCTCCAAAAGAACCTTGACCAGATCCTGTTCCAGAGCGGTCACTTGGAGTTCTTGCTCCGGGAGACATTGGACCAGATCCTGACCGATCACTAGGACCTCTTCCTGTAGACATTTGACCAGATCCAGAGCGATCGCTTGGAGTTCTTACTCCACCAGACATTTGACCAGATCCTGGTCCCGAGCGGTCTCCGGGACCTCTTGCTCCTGTAGATATTTGACCAGATCCCGTGCGACTTCCGGAAGACATCGGCCCCGGCCCAGAACGATCAGTTGGTTTCATTATTCCAGTAGATATTTGACCAGACCCTGATCCCGAGCGATCGCTCGGAGTTCTTCCTCCAGCAGACATTTGTCCAGACCCAGAGCGATCATTTGGAGACCTCGCTCCAGCAGCTATTTGACCAGGTCCATACCCTTCTCTCGGAGATCTACCTCCACTGGACACTTTACCCGATCCAGTTCTGCCAGGATCAGTGCCATCAAATCTAACTGTAGATCCACGGTCATAAGGACCCGCGCCCCGACTGCCAGAAGTGTCTCCATAGCTATATTCTGTCCCCTTATCATTTTGATAAGATTCATCTAGTTCTAGTGGAGCCATATCCTCCCTGGTACAAATCAAAATATCTCATATAGAAAACTTGCTTCAGCCTATATAAAAATTGACTATATGACCTTAGTCCTCTTACCCCTCATCATCTTCCTCTTCCTCGTCCTCATCTTCACCTTCGCTTTCATCCGATATGCACATGGGCGCTCTATGCTGCAAAACCCAAATTAAGTAAATTACTGACTTGAACGACTTTTTTCTAGTTTGCGGTGCACTAAATAGACCTAATCTAACCAACAACTCTTCAAGAAAATATTTTCTTCTATCCTCAGCGCACAAACACCACGCTCTCATATCCTCCAGAGACTCCGCACTATGTAACGTATTACTAGAATGCTTTCTCCTGGGAGGTTTCCCCGGGTCGCAAATGCATCCCTTCATACAACTCGGCTTGACCTTCCGAAGCATGCAAGAGACATTCGAATTTATTATCCTGGAGCTCTCCGGAAGCCATTGGAAATCCCGGAATCCATCACTAGCCAAAGAGGCCAAGTTACCCAGCAATTGCTGTACGCTATCGGCTAGGTTATAAGCATTACTAGAATTTACAGATGGGAATCTTCGGTCATACGCGTACGCACTAGGGAGCCTCTCTGAGGGCTCGTCTTTGCAACCCTCGCACCCAACTCCAAAGCTGGATTCATTTGTTGGACAACTTGGGAAATATGCGCTAGGCCGGATGGGTGGGGTAGGTGTAGCACAACCACATTTGCATTCTTCCCCACCTCCACCTTGGCCTGTAGGACTGGAGGTAGGACGATAATTACTATTCCACGTTCTACTGTTTTGATAACTATCGCACTCCACTAAGGTCTTATCTATGAGATTAAATTTATTTGGAGGCATTGTACTACCGGCGACCGGCAAATTACCGGCTACTTTAACTTTTACGCTGACCAAACCTATTATTCCTATTATTAGAGGTTGAGGTCGTTTATGAGTGGTCATGGACTTTTATGCTCACTTTGTAAGGAATATGGACAGTAAATTATCCCGAATATAAATGTTACTGAGCAACTAACCTAGGTTAAAAGCAATATACCTTCTTCCACCCGCGTGTTTTTCTTTCCTCCACATTTTCCACATCTTGGACGAAAGGAAGTTCAGGATCTACACCTGTAGTCTCCGCTTCATTTCGTATGTTACGGTGGTGTTGGGATATCACAGACGCGCTTAGCGGATTTGTATACTCCAATCTTCGAATCTTTTCGGGACTGACGCCTTCAAAAGTGGAATCCTCAAGTCTCAAACTGCCTTCAAAGCTTTGGGTTTGGCTTTGCTGATGATGATCCGGGATGATCTGGATTGAGACTTGGACTTCTTTATGCTCCACGTTTTTATCAAACATCTTGACCTGAATTAATCGCAGCTCTTCCTTCACCTGCAGAGACAAAGTGCCATAGATTATTAATTTTAACTGTTTTTAGCAATCACCCTAATCCCTAAGGTTCAAACCTGAGACATCTCCTGTTCCCTTTTCGCAAAGAGCGTCATTTATGCTCCACGTTTTTATCAAACATCTTGACCTGAATTAATCGCAGCTCCTCCTTCACCTGCAGAGACAAAGTGCCATATTTACATAACTAGGTTATTAATTGAAACTGTTTTCAGCAATCACCCTAATCTCTAGGGTTCGAACCTGAGACATCTCCTGTTCCCTTTTCGCAAAGAGCGTCTTATAATCCTCCAGCTGTTTGGTAACAGTTTGTAGCCTCCCCTTCAAAGATGATATGACGGATTATAAGGTTCAAACCTGAGACATCTCCTGTTCCCTTTTCGCAAAGAGCGTCTTATAATCATCCAGCTGTTTGGTAACAGTTTGTAGCCTCCCCTTCAAAGATGATATGACGGATTGGTTGGTGGTATCAAAGCGCATGGCATCCACTTGACCCTCCAAATCAGCAATTTTGATCGATTGCTGTGCGCATTTTTCTTGATAAATTGTAATCTGGTTATCAAGCTCCTGTAAAGTTTTAAAATTTATTTAATTAATAATAGAAATTATTCAAGGGTTTAATAATTTTAGTGAAGGGTTCATAATTTTACTAACCTCAATTTTTACTTTTTGATTGGATCCTTTCAGCTCGGTATCTTTCAGCTTCTTCATCACCATATCTTCGAACCTCACAAGGCTCTCGAACTGTGCCTCCAAACGCCTTATTTCATTTAACATGACCGAGCCAAAATCTTCAAAGTTCTCCAAATTTCTAGAACTTCTTCCAGCCAACTCCCTACACGATATATCTTCTGTAGAGATTGCAGAAGCCACTCCAGAACATGAGCTATTAGGCCGAGTTTGCATTTGAAAGCTATCCATTTCGTTTATCTTCCCTTCGATTTTTCGAGCTAGTTCTTGAATCTATAAAAATTAAATATTTTCAAAAATCAGTTATTCAACATTAAACTTATTGAAATTAATTAATTAATCTTACCTGTGTTTGAATTTCATCGGTAACGTCCAAGGGAATAGTTCCATAAGTATCCTGCTCGTTAAAAACCGGTTGCTCTTTTTTATTAGTCATCTCCTGCTTCTCCAGCTCATCCAGTAATACTTGATTCTGTTCTTTGAGTTGTATCGCGTTGGAAGACATGGCATCCACCTGGTTTTCCAAGTCACGGATGATATCTCTCAGTTCGAAAATCTAAATCGGGAAGAGTTGAAGTCAGACCAAAAGTTAGAAAGAAACGATATGACTTTATTTCAATTTTTATGGCCTAATTTTTGGCATTCAAGACAAAGATACAGACCTTCTCAACCGCAGCTTTGAGCTCTTTCTCAGTGGTCTCATGCTTCTGCACCATTTCCATCTCATCCTCTTCCGCGTTCTTTAGCCTCGCCGCGTACTCTTCAATTTGAAACACATTTTGCTTGTTCACCTCGTACAACTTGGCATTCTCTCGTTTTAGATCTTCTATTTGCTGCTGGAGTGACTCTAAAGCATGTTGAAATTCATCCCGTTCCACTTCTCGATCGTGGGTTTGCTCCTCCAAGTAGCGTTTGTTCGAGTCGAATTTCTTCTCCATATCAAACAGCTACATTGAATATGAATTAAAAAATAGCAAATCGATTCTTTATTAACTC
>JAANSQ010001622.1:0-14450 GCA_036850885.1 Lepidocyrtinus dapeste
TCAAAACAATGCGATTTTCAAGTCGTCCACATGAATATTCACACTTTTTCTGGAACTTGGAACCTTGTTGTCTTGCCTTAGACTCTACCATTGTTTGGTATAAAAGTTTATTTAGTTGTAATTTGAATATATGGGAAAACTTTACTTGAATGGGATAATTCACCTTTGCTCGGCGGTTTTGGAAAAGCTTAGTAATTACTCAAGAGCACTTTTTATTCTTCAAGGTTGCAAGTAAACCCGAAATGAATTGAGAATCACTGGAAATGGCATGAGTCGAATGGTTCAGAGCATATTGTAATTTTAATTTCTCATCGACGACTGGAATAGAAAGTTTGCTGGTATTTTCGTTGAGCCTCTTCTCTGTTATTTCCAGACGGGATAGAACAATGACTTTGGAACTCCTCCTTCAACAAATTTTAGCTTTGTCTAATCTCTTCCTTATGGGCATGAAATGGAAGGAAATATATTGTTAAGGTACTGTACCATTAGATCTGATCGATATTGTGGGTTTTCGGTTATTTTTAGCATCGATTGGAGTGGAGTAATTGTATACTGCTACAGTTTAGCTAACACTAATTAACTACACACGTGTAAGCTTCACAAAATATTCTTGCAATAATACCTCTTTTTTCTATTAATTAGGGAAGATTGTTTTGATTAGGTGTCTTGGAGCCATTATATTGATATCTGAAAATTTTGTTCCTTCCCTTTCCCTAACAGAAATGTCATGTAAATTTGAAATACGCATCGCTGTTAAATACGCTCTACTCCTCAGCAGTCAAAAAAAAAGTTTTTCGTTAAGACAGGGCAGATACTATACAAAAACGGTCATTTTTACTTGTTCCCTTTATTCGACGAAATAAAGATCAAAATTCAAAACATGCTTCATAAATTGAAGAATTTTGCTACCGAATTTCTATAAATTGCTTCTGCAGGGATTACAGTAAGTAATTGTAGCATTTATGTAGATAGAATTCATATCAAAATATGCTATTCTTTACGGCTCTACATAAGGAATTGCATACTTTTTATTTAGATAAGAAATCAATTGTCAACTTCGTAGGTGTAATGCTATTTCTAATTTCGTTATGATTGTTCTATAACTCCACAGGGTGTTACAATAATTTATTACAATTTATAATAAGTTACAGGTAATTTGTAAGTACCTATAGGGTCGTAAGCAGTCAGTCTCATAAACTTTCGCTGATTTTGAGATTCACTTTCAGTTTTTAGAATGTTCATGTTGTTCACCATAGCGCCTAGCCTAACCCTTGCCTATCACAGCAAGAAAGTGTGACAATGCAGAACACAATACGTGTTTTATGCTTCAGTGTCGGAATGAAGTTTTATTACCAAGATTTGATGTAATATGGGGTCCACAAATTCTAATCATAAATTTTTTTTAAATATTTAGCTAGTGTAGGTTATTATATACCTGATGTTATGTTACTTTCAGTTTCAGGACTTCGCCTCAAATTCAAAGCATAAATCTAAAGTTTCCATTGTAACCCGATGACTTTTATAGTTTGAGCAACTCATTCAGATGCCGTTATCAATGGCTAATCTTAGGGTTATGACATTTTAATATAATTTTGAATTATTGGATTCTATTCAGTTTCTAGTAGGCTCGAGTCAAGTCTCAAGACTACCCCAAGTCAGCTACTGGTTGCTTCATACACTATTAGGCTACCTGTGGTGCGGTTGGAGATAGGTGTGCATAACGCCAGGAAACCTTCACTTTTGTAGCAGGAGGCTGAAAGGAAAACAAGATCTCCTGCAAATCACCTTTGGGTTCAATGAGTTTCGATGAATCATTTTATACCAAACACCCTCTCTAGAATTTGTATAGCGCCTTTATGAAACTGACAGGTAATTTAATTTTACACACTGCAAATTTCCAAATAATATTCATCCTGATTAAACTTTTCTTGCCACAAATACTCGGCGAGAGGTTAAACCAAAAAATTATCGTGTTCCATCCAATCAGGTGCAAGTCTATCATGTCACGCCACATCTTGTCCATCAAGCCCCTAGAATTTTCATAGTCAAAGTGTTCAAAAAATGATTAATGGGTAGTCTGTAGTCTGTAATGGAACTATAATGGTTGATGGATGGAACTTACTCTGAACATGTGCAAATTTGTATAAGCCATAAGCTACATCACATTATTATGCCTAAGCAGAAGCTCGTCGTCTCCTTACCACTTTGAAGAAGTAATAAGTATGTCTCCCTAAGCAAATTTGACAGAAATCGACACCTCAAAATACAAATGGTACTTTGGTTGGTTGGGTACTGTAATCTGAACCCCACTCCATTTTTATTACCTACCTCCACTCACTTTTTTGTTTCCATACGTTTTGCCGCCATATGGAAACAAGTGTAACGTTGGTGCCAAATGATGCGATTTAGATTTGTACAATCTGTTTCTGCAATGCTCCTTGGTTTACTCTGTAAAATGGATTTAACAGAGACGCTTCTTGTCAACATTTTACACCGACTGGTTTGGCATTTTAAATACGTGCATGACTAAAATTGTTACGATTTCTATTCATATATTTTAGTTGATGCCTTCACATGAAACTCATTTTCCAATATCTCGGATTACTCACTTTCCACGAGTAACTTCTGTTCACTCATGCATATTTATATAAAGGGAGTCTTATTTTTGGTGAAAAAATCTTTTCAACTTAAAGCATTGCCTCATTTCGCTCCTTTACATATAAAATACATACTTTCTACTTCACTTCCTCCATCCAAAGTAATAGAGGATATAATAAAATCCCTCATATGAAAATTTATTTTTCTACTCCCACATCCTCTTCCTATTCTTCATAAAATTCGGGGTAACGGACGTAGAGAGACTACTCTTACCCAGGCGAAGTGAACTTATGCAAGTAATATTTTAGGTGGCTTCCTACACACCATAAAATAAACTTTTTATGACATTTTTGTTTACTTCAGATTTATTTAAGTAGAGACCCACCTCCAAAAAAAATTGTTTTCACCGTTTACTGTTATTAGATACAATGTTTTGTGTTGCTGTCAGCCAAACTAACTTTATAAACTGTTCATTTTGTAGAAACCAAAGTTTTGGTCAAAAGAGAGAGAGAGAGAGACAATGCTTAACAGGTACTTTCTCTATTATTCATATTCAAAATCTATGCAAATGTTCTCCTTCTCCCTAGAGACTTCTAAAGCTGGAACTCTTTTCAATTTATATTTTGAATAAAAGCTTTTCTACTTTATTCCACCTTACTTGTTCATCAACTCCCATCCTCAGATTTTTCTTTAGGGAATCAAAAGAAAAGCATGTGAAGATTCAAGGCTAGGCAGATTCTAGCTTGAAGACTGAGCTGCCACTTCCACGGTCCCCATTCATCATTATTGATAAGCATAAAGTATTTCTATATGGAACTAGGCTAGTAGAAACTTTTCTTTAGCAAATGTATTTTACCCTCCAGAGTTTGAAATATAATGTAAATGTCTATTTATTATTGCACTTTCAGTTTGCAGGTATCAACTATAGCTTTTCTTTCTTTTCGTACTTAGGTGAGCTAAGACTTATTTGCTGGAGCTTACCTCTGGCAGAATTTTGTTGGTGGGTGGGACACATCTACTACCATGAAAACATGCCTTTTCTACCTTCCACAGTTACATGTTACGTTCCTTTCAAAAAGGCAGAAGCAAACTTTCCCACCAACATCACTTTAGTTAAAAAACAGTTAACAGGTGAGCTAAGACTTATTTGCTGGAGCTTACCTCTGGCAGGATTTTGTTGGTGGGTGGGACACATCTACTACCATGAAAATTACATGCCTTTTCTACCTTCCTCAGTTACATGTTATGTTCCTTTCAAAAAGGCAGAAGCAAACTTTCCCACCAACATCACTTTAGTTAAAAAAAACAGTTAACAAGGGGGAAACGTGCGGACAAGGAGAGGGCAGGATATATATGTTCCATATAAGATCTGAGCTGTATGGAAGGCTCAGGTGTTATACTCATTGCTTTCAGTGAAACCTGCTTTGCATCGATACTTTCTCATATTTTCATTCTAGTTCTTTGACACCGGAGAAAGCAAGAGAAAAATGAGGTGCAGCACAACGTTTTGTTGGATGATTGAGCCCTAACGTCATGCAATCATAACTTGCTGACCGAGAAAATTGATACGCTTCACCAATACCAACACTTAGTATACATAACTAGATAAGCACATGCTACACTTGCCTTATAAAAATGCACGTATAAAGTTTCTGCTTTTTGAAATAGAAGAAGGTTAACAAAAGCCGATAATCTCGCCCTAAAACTGAAAATCATCAGATTAAGTCCATTCGTGTTTCCAAAAAATGCTTGCAAATTGTTGGAATAGACAGGTTGTATAGGAAATCATCAAGAATTTCAGTCAAACATCACCACCAAATCTATAATCCTAGTTCGATGACTGTGTCCAAAAAGCAATATTTTGTGGGGCAACCGACCAGAAATATTTACGACCACGCAAGTAAAATCCTGTGCTTTGTATCTGGGCTTGTTCAAGCCAGCTCATTCATTTTGATTGGGTAAAATGAGCAATTTTCGTGATGTCTTTGACCCTACTTTCTTTTCCCTAGAGTAATAGAAAAATCAATGCCATCAAGACATTTATGTTTCTATATTTCCTCACTCATGTGATTGTGGGAGGTTATGCCTTATCAGCTATCAACGCCATCAAAATTCAATATCAGACTTTCAGAGTTGAATTTTGCTGTTGCTTTGTATCTAGAAGACTTGACTGAGTCCCAATATTTATTCTATAGATGAATGTGTGACTGTAATCAGCCATCAAGATCTATCTTCTCGAAGATGCATCGCGCAGATAGTGTAAAGTATATTGGGGATTTATGCAACCGAAAGAATTTCTCACGCGAAAAATCATATCCTACTGGATACAGAAGCGCAGAAACTATATAGCAGAATGAGGTTTTGAGACATGAGCCAATCTTCCCATTATATTCTCGTTTTCAGCAGGGTCATCATCATCCGTCTTCTCAAGTCTTCCCCCAAATTACATTTCCAATTCAACCATGCACTGCTGGCGCCCACGACAGGATACAATTGAATCTACCATAACTACTTCAGTTTTTATATTGAATCCCAGTCTAAAAAAAGACGGGAAATGTGAAATGTAGAAAAACAGAAAAAGGACACTCGAGCGAATGACTCATCGCTGAAGTCGTAACAATAAGCACTGAAAAAGACATATAATGTAAATAGCATCTAGGTATTCTTGCGTGTTTTTCTATCGGTCGTCGATTCTTTAGATTCGATGCTGCTTTGCATGTCCCAAAGCCTTTAAGCGATAATCAATATTATGACATATGGGACAGAAGTCAATTTGTTCAGAGTTGTTGGAGATGGGACACAATCTTGTTAAGAGTGTACCGTATTGAAGTACACGTCCGAATCTTTTGTACTTCGTGTTACAATGTTTGATGTTAGATCCCCATAATCCATACCATTAAAGTAATCCCCAATACTTTTACCTAAGTGTGTTCATCACCACTTCCTTCAAATCCGTTTGTGCTCCACAATAGAAATCCCAAATGTGAGTAGGGAAATGAGGAAATTTTACGGGTAAGGCAGAATATACAAAGCAAATTTCCCGTCCGCCAGATGAGGTCAAGCAATGGGAAAAATTACGGAAGCTTGAAACCATAACTTGGCCAGAATTTGCGAAATTTATACCTCGTCTAACGCATAGAATTTCCCTTGCTTACTTTTCGTAATAATGTTAACTGGTCCGAGCAAAATTTCTCCGTTCTACTGTGTGTTTCCAGGCCTGTGCCAAGGGAAAAATAATCATTTGAACACATATTAGCCAAAAGGATGAGGTTATGATGCTGTCCACTTCATTATTATTATTTCACATTACTGCCCAAGGCTAACAGAAAATTACTTTGCTAAAAATGAGATCTTTGGAAAAAATATTTTCCAAACGGAGTAACCAAACTTTCATAAAGTTTTTTTATGCTCTCCAAACAGAACCGAAATAGAAAAACATCCTGGATAGGAAGTGCTCAAACATTAAATGAAGTTAGAAGTAGGGTAAAACATAAGTGTCCACTTTCCGACTTTTTTCATTTTGTTTGCGGTACTTGATCCATAAGACCTTTCAACAACATTGAACGGTCATGACTCGAAAGATTATGAGGAAAAATTGTTAGCTTCAATATGTCTTGCAGTTAAATGGCTCAAGGAGGATTTAACTTTTCTCCGGCCTTTTCTATGGAAAACATGATCTCAAACAAAGAGTCTTTAAATGCAGTTAGCCAAACTACATACAAGTAGGACTATACAAGCATAATATTTTCCTAAAACTTGAGACTTTTCACGTAGTACTTACTTGTCCAAAAATATTAAAACTATAGGAAGCTAGAAATAAGGCATTTGGGAAATATTACAATTTTTATTTATGCGCTGGTGGCAATTTATATGCAATTTGTAAGAATCAAACTCAAAAAGAGGTTTTGCAAGCATGACATATGCATTGGAAAACGCTATGCAATCACACTGTGTTGAGTAAACCTAGTTTCTCAGTCACTTTGAAAGACTGCTAATTTTTCTGACACTTTTATCCCCCATAAAGAAAAGAAAAATGTGGGGTTGTGATGTTGTGAATATCTAATACGCAAACATATTTCAACATGCTGGTGAAAACTAGGGAAAAGAGAAAGCTCCGTACTTTAGAAAAAAGAAGGAAATGGAAATATGCTACTATGTTCTGTTAAACTGAAGATTTTTCTTTGGACAAAATAAGTATTTGTAAAATGTACATTTCTACTTGACATCGATTTTCTTGTTTGACCTGTATGGTCAAAGACCAAAGCGTTCTTGTAAATGTTATGATGAAAAAATATCTCATGATAATAGTAAAGTTGGGTAAGAAAATGGAGAAAGTGCTGGTTAGCACCATTCAAACAAATCGGTGCAAATATAAAAGTTTATTGTGAATGCGTGTGGTGAATAATACCTACTGCGGTCTGGGACCTAATTTGGCCGTGATGTACATGAATGCACACGCAAACTTTGCTACTGGACAATACAACTACTAAAAAGTTTGTATAGCTCCATTCATTGTATTAGCATTCATGGTAAATTGAAGATTGAGAAAGAATGAGAATATCAGGAGCGACTTTTTGTGAGCAAAAATTAGGTAAATGTTTCAGCACTGTTCCTTCTCAGTCGGCTTATGCGAAAAAGTTGTTGACATAAATAGTTATTGCTTCATAGTTGCAGGTTGAAAAAGTAAAAATTGTACTTAGGTATGACAATATTGTAGTGTCTAAGCTTTAAAAAAGGCTAAGCAAATTGTTAACGATATCGTTTGATCGTTAAATAAGTAAAGCGGGTTAAATTTTAGGAAAACGGCTTTTAGAAAGGCTTGAGTTGACGAATTACTGCAAGATAAAGACTTATAACGAGCTTAATGTAGTTGAAACAAAAACTTTGAATTGTTTCACTTTAGTCACTGCATGATATATACCAAAACATTTGAATCAGGCCCATTTTTCTTCTATAAGTTAACTATTTTTAACCTTTTAACCCCGAAAATTTGACGGTACGTTTTCACTAAAGCCTGCTGCCACCCAATACCTTCAGGTGGTCACTTTATTTCGTGCTTGTAATTTATGTAATTTTTGTCATATTAGAGTGTGCTCTTCAAGCATCATTGAGTGTCAGATTACATTACCCTGCAAGAACTTTAATACTTTAATTGTCCTTGAAAATTAGCTCGTGATATTTCAGTTCTTCCAGTAACTGAGAGACTACATATGTTCAATGCACTTGATTTTAATTTGGATGTAATTTTGTTTTTGAAAATTTCAGCATCAATTTTGAGTTACGGGAGAAGGTAGGAGTTGTTTGATCAAGTATAATCTGAGTTGGTTCTAACTGTACATCAAACGAAATACTCCTGCGTGGGCTGTAATCCTTTTACAATTAATTGTTTGTTGTATTTTATTCAAACATTAATACTCATAAAATCAATTATACGCTAAGTTGATAATTAAAGAGATCTTTACTCATGTGTAGAGCTTATTGTTTCATTGGAGCTTCAATCCGAAAAGTACTCCTAAAAGTAAAACTGATAAAAAGCATCTTTGTTTTTCTTTGTATTGACTCTCTCTAATAAAATAAGTCTTAAGTAGTATAGCAAAAAATTTGCTAATTCTCATTGATTCAAGATTGCAACCAGTAAAGAGCTGTGATACAAACTTAGAGAAATAAGATACTTTTCTTGACAGGAAACATTTCATTTATGGATACATTGTTATAGTTGTCTCGGAAAAGCAAACAATCCACAATACAACGGTGGTCAAGAGAATGCTGACATGTAATATTTCTTATACTTAAGCCCTTGCCATTTATATAATCTTTGTTATTAGAAACAAGTATTGTTGTGGTACTTTAGTTGATGAAAAATACGAAGAAATGGTCAAATCTACTGTAAATGACATCATGACTTCTATATCCTCTCTCATCAAATGTCTGTGCTTCCACCAACGTCGTAGTAAATTCATCTTTTGTTATGTAACTACTTCAGGCAAAGTTTACTCCTTGTCAAGAGGAAGTACTTAACTTTGCTTGATTTGATGTTGAACTCATATTTCAGTAAAGCTTAGTATGGCCGCTAAGCTCATAAACAATATTAACAATCTCGGTGTCGAATAATTCATTGCAAAATATTAAGCTACAATTAGGCATAAAATCCCTGTCGTATTATTAGTAACAGTTCCAGTGACACCATTCGCTTCACGCAAAATATACGTCCAACCTTTCCAAACCAGGAAGTAAACTCTATCCTCCATCAGCTAGCTAGAGATTGCCAGATCAAATTTTTTGGAAAGTCGACTAAAACACTCTCTTTGACTTAAGCCAACTGACTAATGCTGAATGAAAGCAGCTTTCTTTGAAACGATGACAATGCATTGCTGATGCTATCAGAAGCCAAAAAGCTTCTAAAACTTGCTGATGTCTGCTGCCTTTCGATTTTCCGTACAAAATGTCATTCCTAACTCCAAACGCTCTAAAAAAAGTGCCACTACGGATCCCTTCAATTTGAGACTTTCTCCTACTGTTAACCAAAGTAACAGCGAGAGTACACTTTCTCCATCCCTATCTCTAGTACAAAAGCCATTATACTTATTTTTTTCCCAGGATCATGTTCTATCACAAAAGAATATGTGGTAAAAGAGTAACCTGAGCCCACACAACATAACCGAGAAATAACAAAATAAATCTCGACATGCTTGACAGCCCTCATATTCGTCAAAGCCTAAGCTGCTTTCTCTCCCGATCTCTTTTACTCTCTCTTAGTCATTTCCTACCGTGGCGAACTTAAGCAAACAATATGAAGCTCCTCTTCAGCATGAAAGCTTTCAGTGGGGTGTATTGCAAAATGTATACATATGATTGCAAAATGTATACATATGATTGCAAAATTCCATGTGAGAAAATGTTTATACACGCGAGGTGTTGTGAAAGGTGAAAACAATAGATAAATAATAAGGCTAGTGAAAGTTACCAAACTATAAACAAAACACATCATACCTTTGCACTTTAAGTCATGTCGGGCTTCCACTATATGTACTTCAAAAAATAGCTACAAAAACTACATTATTGTCGCTTCTGCTCTGTAGTACTTCACGGTTCATTTTATTCGTACATTTAGTCAGCTTTATTTTCCCAGTATGTCTGATGAAATATGAAGGAATGCCTAACTTTTCCCACAGGAAGAATGTAAGTGGAGTTAGCTAAACTGTGGGAAGCTTCCCATTTTATTTAGAGAAAGATCAAATGTAGAGCAGTCGTTTCACTTCCCTACAGAATTCCTTCTCATATTAATGATACCCAAGGCCTAGTGAAATGATACCGGTGGCAAAAAAGAAACTAGAGAATTTCACTATTTTCAAGCGTCAATCGTAACATAAACGTACATACTCTAAAAAAAAGTACCCAAAGTTGGATAAAAGTTGAATAAGGTATTTGAATTTTATTTTATTCATTCGCTTCCGTTTTTCCAGAATGCGAAACACAAAAATGGTACATCATGTTAGCTCCTCATTTTTCGCTTATGACTCCACACAACACACTGTCATAGAAAGCAACGTGAAGTACTAAAAGCACGAAAACCGGTAGTTGTACAACCGTAACATCCTGTCTTTATACAATATTAAAAGGAAAACCATATTTCAATGCGGACGTGATAGATAAAGGGAGAAAATTTCTTTTGCAAACAATGCTTCTACTAGAGTACAGCACACCTGAAAAATCCTAAATGAAGAAAAATGAAAAGGCTAAGGATCTTCAGCATCTTTAGCACTCCTTTCATATTAGAGCATTGTATCTGTAGCCGCAACAAGTTTGACGCAATCGGTGCGAAAGCTGAGAAGCTCCAATTTAAATAATTTTGTTTTCCTTCCAGCTTACATTGTGTACACATCACTTCAGAAAGAAGGGAGCTTTACATCATAAACAATGGTTCCCACTTTTTCGAAAAATTTAGTTTCCTCTTCCCTTATTTCTATCACTTTTCATCTCTTGGAGGAAACGTGAATGAGCATATAAATCTAATCAAGTTTAAGAGGACAAAAAGTAGGTTGGTCTAAAGGGAGATAAAAATAACTTAAAGCCTTTTAGACAAAACTCTAACTGTAAGAGCCCTTTCCCTCATCCTAAAAGACGGAAATTCTTTACTTCACTCACCCATTTTTATTCAATTTCCTGGAAAATCTTTCATCCTTCATTTGGTTTACTTTTCTCTGCTTGAAAACAGCAGGATGGAAAAATGTTATTTGGTGTATTCCTTTTCGGTGAAGTTTTTTTTGCCGGTTTTCTTTTGTCTGAGTCAAGCTGATGTTCTGTAGGATGGATGCTTCTTCCTACGCTAAGCATAAGAGATGGAATGGTGTCATATTGCTTTCACTACATTTTCTTCTCGCGCCTTTTGTTCGCATTTTTTTCATGCGATTACAAACAATATAACCTACTTTATTCCTCCAAAGAAAGGAATTGAAGCATATCCTAAACAAATATAGTGAAATACAAATATCTCGAACAAGCTCCAGTAGTCGAAGGACAATAAGTCATGCCATACTCAAGAAACTGATTGCTTAGAAGGAAACGAAATATTAATCAAAGTGACGAATTCCTTGAAATGTTTTCTCCTCTTCGTTCCAGATAAGTNCTGAATAGGAGAGAACTTCAAACGTAATATTGAGAATAATATCCCTTACAAGTTCATAATGAAATATAGATTTAAGATTAACGTTCCAGGAATGAGTGTTAGTGCTCTTGAAAGGGTTCAGTTTATCCTACAAATTCTTATTTCATATTGAGTTTTTGTTTTTTTGTACTTTACTAGACCGGAATTGGTTTTTTCCGCGTTATTTAACCCGACTTGAATCCAATATTCCAAAATGCAGGCACCAGCACAATTCCATGTTGGCATTTTTTGCAGTTGTTTCCTGCAAGGTACAGATACAATCGCTGCTTTATGCATTTTTTTACAAAGCTGTAGACGCCGAACCAAAAACAAATTGTGAGAGGGAAAGTGCTCCAAGCTAAAGCATATTTTGTTCCAATGTTGGATGGACCTGGTGATTTCGCTTAGGCTGCAAAAAAATATAAAAAACTTGTTTCTTCATGGTTGAAACAATAACAGTGAAAACCACATAAGAAACGCAATTTATGCCAAAGTGGACGTAGGGCAGTACAAGAATAAAGCGCAACATTTATGTAATGATATTGGAGCTACCTTTTTTAAAATAAAAGATTGAGTTTCCTCAATTGCCCTAGGGAAACATTAAGTTTTATGATTTCACTGTAAAATCTTAAATTTACCCTCACAATGCAGCCATTTGATTGATAGAGGTCACTATTTTAGTTGTAATGACCACAAAAAGTAAAGCACTGGCAAATTGCGTATCATTTAGGATGATAAGGCTCCATATTTATGGTCAGCAATGATTGGTCGTTTGAACTGTTTTCATAAGGAAATGAACAAAGTGGATTAGTGAAATAAAACGTTCTAGAATTTTACAACAAATGCAGTGGTGCAGGCACAAAATGCAAACTTTTGGTTTAAAGTAGAAATTCAACCCTAGAAAGAAAATGAATTAAAACTTTCTCTTTGAATCTGGAGATTTGACGATTACTCTCGTCAGATTACAACACACGCGATGGTTTTCAAGTGTTAAATTAACAGGTAATTTTGTGAAGTTTCTTAGGAAAGCTATTACCACTTGAAGGTTCTGTTTCATAAAGTAGATTATTTATATCACAAAGGATTTGAACAGCTTTTTTCAATCTGACTTAAGTGGCACCAAATTAACCGCAGATTGAAACTTGATAGATTGTAGACTTCAGACTTCTCAGATAGTTATCAGCGCTATTTTAGAAACTGTGCTAGTTGATGTCATAAGAGTACCTGCAATTTTGTTTGCAGTTTTTTTCAAAAGAAAGACTTGTAAGTTTTCTTTGAAGTTGAGGTGATTTGAGTTTCTAAAAGTCTAGAAAATCAAGGAGACAAAAGTTTCAAATGACCACAAAATAGAGAAAAAAACTACAGTTTAGATTTATTTTTTATCAACTTAACGTATGCAACACCTCGACTTTCAATGAAGAAATGAAATGTGTCCAAGGTTACTATACATAAAACTTCGTCCATATATTTTTGTCCAAGGCGCTTACTTCCATCAGAATTTGCAGAGGGCTATAGGCAAACAATATAACAATATCTTTAGATTCGTCTCTAGATAACTAGATTGTAAATAAATCCAGCAGCTCGCACGTAAAAATATTTTTCTTTGTAATCAAACCCTCATTCTCAAATCTCTAATCTCTATTCTTTTAGGTATGCTTGCATTTTATAGCCCGTTTTCGAAATCTGATCTGTTACCATTATAAAGTACATAAAAAAGGGATAAATCGATTATTAAAGGGTTGGACCAAATTTCCATCAACCGTTCAGCATTAAATCTTTTGCAAATTACAAGCTTCACATGAATACCACTTTAGCCTTTAATTTTCTTCTCTTAGAGCGTGCAAAGAATCAAACACGAAATTGAAATACGAGATATTTTGGCATATGTATGAGCTCACGTACAACATTTTTGTCTTCTGGAAGGATGTAACAGAAGCTCTTATTTCAATTCATCTCCTTTTCACTAACGTTTCGTCAGGTACCCCTTTTCACCTTCCGCCCATGAAAAATTCTGCAAAAAGGAAGGCAAACATCCCTTTGAGAGAAGAGGAGCTAAAGCGAAAATAGTCAGGAAAGAAGCGCAGGAATTTATAAACACTGAGATAAAATATATCCGGTAGAGCATGAGTTGAGTATGAAATTCCTCAAAGCTAATTTGAATCTTGAACGCGTACATCTAGGATATTATACTGGATTATGCTTCACTCTGGAAATATCGTTTCTTCTTATTTTTTTATCGTAGTTTTTATAAGCAATGAATTATTGAGTCTGCCTGCATGTTTCTAAAATTATGTCCAGCAAATAACCTTTTTGATTAAAATTAGAATTAAAGATTTGTACAAGCCAATCATTCAACAGACGTGTCCCAATGAAATCGAAATTTTGTACACTTAGCCTGCAAATAGATTGATCGAAAGTCGATTACTACTTTCACTTGGATTCCCTATTACTCCAGGTCATTCCCTCTCTCATTGTAGAGACTACAGCAGTTTTCCACACCTGCGAAATAGGAATGTAGCCCATGTATGGAAGGTGTGTTACTTTGTCACAGGAGAACGCGAAAAACGTGCCCAAATTACATTCCGCTGATATAAAAGGTAAAACCTGTGTAGGTCTTTGGCACTCCTATACGCTTAGACCTTCTGCATTTTCAGTCTATATCCTTTAATCTAACGTCATGACACTATTGTGCACAAGGACAATAACATCTGCTAAAATTAGAAATGGTTTAGGTTGCACAAAGCAAGTATCCAAAAATTCGTTTTCCTATTATGGTTCAACCTGCACTTCTAGAAAAAACAGAGAATGCTTTAAACAGACGAGGTTTTTTATTTCGAGTCTTTTCTAAGCAGTAGTGGTAGTACACTAACTTTCACTCTTTTTCGATTTTTAAAGCTTTTTACGTGCAATGAATGAGTAAAAATGGAATCTGTGTAGCCATACAGGGTTAGTGTTGCTTGTGTAATGTGGTTATTTGAAGTAATAGGTATAGTACAAAAGCACTCTTGTCGAGAGACACAAATACTTTTTCTTAGTTTTCACCGTTAGTTCCTTTTCACACCCACCGGATTCTTTGTATAGAAGAAAGTTTGCGAAGCTGCTCTCCAAAAAGATTCTCCTTCTTGTGACGTTTGTTTTCCTGCTTGGAAAAAACGTCCAAAAAAGGAGTCCACAGGTTTGCAGGTCTGCAGTTTATTCTAAGGGTTTT